>JAQQST010001929.1:0-11308 GCA_028646485.1 Cryptoprocta ferox
CTATTTAGCAGAAATACTCCAATGCCTGACAGTAAATCCTAAAAGGAAACAGTAGTACTATTTATACTTTATTTTTGATATCTTTTGGTACTTTTTCTCTCCAACATCAGCATCAATTATAATTTCCTCACTTTTCTCCTTTGTTGAACAGACTCTGATAGATATGGTGCTGCAGACAGTTTGCTAGGTAGGAATCTAGTGGTGCCAGAACACACGAGCAAATGGCCATGATAGCAATGGGCATTAACACTGAAGTTTTAAAAGGTAATCTTAATCGTGTTACTTCCTAGCTTGGCTTATTACTACTCAGCATATTATAAGTTACCTTTGCATGGCACAGTTTAGAAAATTATCGATGTTTAAAATACACTGTTAATTCTGTAAAAAAAAAATTTTTTTTATTAAATTTTTTAAACATTTATTTATTTTTGAGGGATAGAGACAAAGCATGAGAAGGGGAGGGACAGAGAGAACAGGAAACACAGAATCTGAAGCAAGCTCCAGGTTCTGAGCTCGACACAGGGCTTGAAGCCATGAACTGCAAGATCATGACATGAGCCGAAGTTGGACACTTAACTGACTGAGCCATCCAGGTGCCCCAGGGAGGGTATTTTCCATATGGAAGATTTATTTCCTGCTTTCCGAGGGAGAGAGGAGGATTTGAGTGTTCTTGCACCGGCTGTTTCCCAAGTGGCTCCAATTCAAAATAATCAATATGCCATGGGGGTACATTTGAGGACAGCCTGCCCTGGGCCCGTACCTGGAGGAAGAGGGATATAAAGGAGGAGCCCCAGCTTATTAGCCTGATTTGGGGGAGATGGTGTCAGGCTCTGTGCTAAGCGTGGAGCAGAGGGAGAGAGAGGGAATCTTAAGCAGGCTCCACACTTAGCACAGAGCCTCACACCAGGCCCTATCCCATGACATGAGCCGAAATCGAGAGTCAGATGTTCAACCAACTGAGCCACCCATGTGCCCCGTGTTTTATGTTTTATAAATCCGTCTATCTTATGATCACAAAGTGCTTAATAAATACAAACCCATTAAGGAATATACCGTCATTATGAGGTAGTTATATATAAGCAGTTTCATATTTTCAGATGGAGAAGGTGAGGCAAGAAGTCAACGTATACAATGTAAGTTAGTGGCAGGTATAGATATAGAAATAGAATGTAGTTTCTCTTCACACCCAAAGCTTTGCTTCAGTAGGTAGCTTATTGGCATTTAGAAGTTAAAAGCTTTCTTGTAAAAAAGCATTCGAACAAAAACATCTGATTTAAGTTTCCCTCTTTGATATAGCAAAACCAAATGTGAAACACAAATTTGCCTGATTTAATAATAAGATTGCAGCCCAGAATCCGATTTGGGGTCTAGAATGTCTTTTCCAAAGAGCATAGAGACCTAAAATAAGTCTTGATTTTTAATGTTTAAGGAACTTTATTATTTTTAAAGTGTTTTATTTTATTATTTCATTTCACATCAAGACACTTTTCTTTCACCAACGTAGAAATTTGAGAAGGGCAAAGGAAGGCAGTGAAGATGAAGGCAAAGCCACCCTGTGGCTTAACTAGACTGGAACTTCTGGTTTTATTGGTAAAGTTCAGTATATGCCCTTTAGTCAGACCATAGTCTAGAAGAATACCCTGAAGTAAATGAACCAATGGTTCCAAACAGATCAAGTTAGAAACGAGAGAGAGAGATTTTGTATCAGATTATTATTTAAAAAAATGTTTTTTTTTTTAATGTTTGTTTATTAGAGGGAGAGAGAGGGAGACACAGAATCTGAAGCAGGCTCCAGACTCTGAGCTGTTAGCACAAAGCCTGATGCGGCGCTTGAACTCACAAACCATGAGATCATGACCTGAGTTGAAGTCTGATGCTTAACCGACTGAGCCACCCAGGCACCCCATATCAGATTATTTTTTTAACTGAAGTATAATTGACATATTATATCCTATTGGTTCCAGGTGTGTATCATAATGATTCAATATTATTACACATCATGAATGACCTCCACCATAAGTCTTGTTACCATTTGTCACCATGTAGTTATTATAATATTACTATATTCCCTATGCTATACATTACATCATCATGACTTACTTGTATTATAACTGGAAGTTTGCACCTCTTAATTCTCTTCACCTATTTCTGCCATTCTCCAGCCCCCAACCACTCCCCACTCTGGTAATCAACAATTTGTTTCTCTCATCTATGAGTGTGTTTGTGTTTTATTTTGTTTGTTCACTTGTTTTTAGGTTCCACATATAAGTGAAATAATATAGTATTTTAATTTCTCTGTATGACTTATTTCATCTAGCATAATACCCTCTAGGTCCATTTACGTTGTTGCAAATGGTAAGATTCATTTTTTTCATGGCTGAGTAATATTCCATTATGTTTATGTATTACATCTTTTTATCCATTCAACTGTTGATAGACACTTACTTAGGTTGCTTCCATATGTTGGTTATTATAAGTAATGCTGCATCACAGAGGGATGCATATATCTCTTTGAATCGATATTTTTTTTTCCTCTGGAAAAATACTTAGAAGTGGAGTTGCTAGATTGTATGGTAGTTCTATTTTTAATTTTTTGGAGGAATCTCCATACTGTTTTCCATAGTGGCTGCACCAATTTACATTCTAACCAACAGTATATGAGGGTTCCCTTTTCTCCACATCCTTGCCAACATTTATTATTTGTCTTTTTGATAATAGACAATCTGATAGATGTGAGGTGATATCTCATTGTGGTTTTTATCTGCATTTCCTTGGTTAGTGATTAGTCATGTTTACCATCTTTTCATGTGTCTGTTGGCCATCTGTGTATCTTCACTGGAAAAATGTATATTCAAGTCCTCTGCCCATTTTTAAATTATTTGTTTTTTTTGATATTAACTTGTATACATCTTTATGTGTAATGTATGTATTACCCCTTAGTGGATGTATGATTTGTAAATATCTTGTCCCACTCAGCAGGTTCCCTTTTCATTTTGTTGATGGTTTACTTTACTGTGCAAAAAGTTTTCAGTTTGATGTAATTATTTTTTCTTTCTTTTTTTTTTTCCTTTTTAGAGAAAGAGAGGGCGTGAGTGGGGGAGAGGGGCAGAAGTAGAGAGAGAGAAAGAGAGAGAGAGAGAATAAGAATCTTAAGCAGGCTCCATGCTCAGTGCAGAGCCCCACATGGGGCTTGTTCCCATGACTCTGGGACTATAACCTGAGCTGAAATCAAGAGTTGGATGCCCAACCGACTGAGCCACAAGGTGCCCCAGTTTGAGGTAATTCTACTTGTTTATTTTAGTTTTTGTTGCCTTTCCTGAGGAGATGGGTCCAAAATATATTGCTAAAACTAATGTCAAAGAGCTTATTGCCTACATTTTCTTCTAGGAGTTTTATGATTTCAGGTCCTATATTTGGATCTTTAATCCACGTTGAACTTATTTTTGTATATGATGTAAGATAGTAGTCCAGTTTTATTCTTTTGTGTGTAACTGTTCAGTTTTCCTAGCACCATTTATTGAAGAGGCTGTCTTTTCCCTATTGTATATTCTTGCCTCCTTTGTCATAGGTTAATTGAACTTATGTGACCTTCTGGGCTTTCTATTCTATTCTATTGTTCTATGCATCTGTTTTTGTGCCAGTATCCTACTGTTTTGATTACCATAGCTTTGTAGTATCGTTTGAGATTAGGGAGCTTTGTGCTTCTTTCTTTAGGGGTGCCTGGCTGGCTCAGCTCAAGATTGCTTTGGCTATTCAGCATGTTTTTAGTTCCATACAAATCTTAGGAGTATTTGTTCTAGTTCTTCAAAAAATGCTATTGGTATTTTGATGGAGATTGCATTGAATCTGTAGATTGTTTTGGGTAGTATGGACATTTTAACAATATTAATTCTTTCATTCTATGATCATGGAATATCTTCCCATTTATTTGTGTTGTAGACTTTGTATCATTCAGTTTATTTAATTTAGTTTATTAATACAGCAAAGTTTAATACATTGTTATGTACTCATGTACATACTTTTACAAGAATGGGATCATGACACATAAACTTTAAAAATAAACTTGAGGGGTCCCTAGCTGGCTCAGCTGGTATAGGATATGACTCTTGATCTCAGGGTCATGAATTCAAGCTCCACACTGGGCCTAGAGCTTACTTAAAGATTTTTTTAAAAATAAATTTTATATTTAGAACAGTTTTAGATTTATAGAAAAATTGCAAAGATAGTACAGAGTTCCCATCCCTCTTCACCCTCTTCACCCAGTTTCTCTTATTATTAACATCTTAATTCACATTTCACACTCATTACAATTAATAAGTCAATATTAATAATTAACTAAAGTCCATATTTTATTCAGATTTCCTTATTTATTTATTTATTTATTTATTAGTTTTTTTTAGAGGGAGAGAGAGCAAGGGTACCTGAGTAGGTGAAGGGCAGAGGGAGAGGAAGAGAGAGAATCCCAAGTAGGCTCTATGCGCAGCATGGAGCCAGACATGGGGCTCGATATCATGAATTGTGAGATCACAACCTGTGAGATCATGACCTGAGGTGAAATCAAGAGTTGGATACTCAACCAACGGAGCCACCTAGGTTCCCCTAGATTTCCCTAGTTTTTTCCTAATGTACTTTTTCTGTTCCAGAATCCCATCTAGGATGCCACATTACATTTAGTTATTCAGCTGCCTTCAGTTCCTCTTTGATGTGACAGTTTCTTAGACTTTCCTTGTTTTTGATGACCTTAACAGTATTGAGAAGTACTTGTCAGGTGTTTTGTAGAAGTCCCTCAGTTGGTATTTGTCTTTTTTTTTTTTTTTAAGTTTATTTATTTACTTTGAGAGAGACAGAGAGTGAGTGGGGAGGCAGTGGGGGGGCGGATCTGAAGTGGGCTCTGCACTGACAGCAGAGAGCCTGGGGCTCAAATCGGGAGATCATGACCTGAGCCTAAGTCGGATGCTTAACTGACTGAGCCATCCAGGTGTCCCCATTTAGTTTTTTTTTTTTTTTTAATGATTAGACTGGGATTATGGGTCTTGAGAGAAAGATTTAATATACTTAATCATTTACTTATATTGGTATTGACTCATGGATATTTATTTCATATTTTGCATTATAACCCATGCCTTTTAAAAAATGTACTTTCATGGCTAAGTAAAATGTCGGTAACTTTCAAAATCAACAGAGGTGAACAACATAATTTTAGAGATTATGCAGTATGTATTTAATCAACCCACCACTTTTTCCTTATTTCCAACAATGCTGGAATAACATCCTTGTGGATTCATTTTTGTGCACTTGTGTGACTATTCTTAGTGTATTATTCTATCCCCATCCATAAGATACATTCATTATACCTGAGCTATGTTCCCTGTTCCTCAAGTATACCCTGCTTTCTGTAGTTTAGGCGATTTTCTCTACCTAGAATGCTCTTTCCCTATCTTTGCCCACTCAGTTTCCCTATTTGATTCAGGGCTCAGCTCCAAGGCATCTTGCTGTAGAAGCTTTTCTGTAGTGTTTTGAAGATAATTTTATGGTTCTATCCCACTTCTGTTTGTTGTGTATGTATTATAATACTCACCATCTGAGCCTCCTGTTTTATCCCAGGACTTTTTCCTACCAGTTTATTAACGGGTAGAGGAAGAAGTGTGATCAATCACAGCCATCTGTGTACTCCATTGCAGTGATGGACACATAAAATAACTAGTATATTTTGACTTTGAAGTGAAGAATCTGAGTAACTGACAAATTAACAGTGCTCAATTTCATGGCTATTCTTCCTTTCTTTCACATATATTGTTGTTCCTCCATGCTTTAGGGAGTTGAATATAGGTGCTAGTTTTTGTTTAAAGTGCAAATAACTGTGCTGTAGTTTAAATGTAATGTTTTTCCAGCTGTCTGTCAAAAAATGTTATTGGAAGGCTTTGGCATTACCTGTCTTACAAAATGGGCATTTTAATGTGCCAAGTATTTATAGGAAATTGTATATGAAAGCAGGAGAAATGAAATGATTACATAAGGCCCCTTATACTTCTGACTTTCTTTTAAGTAAGCAGGGGGCATTATGTATCTTAAATATTATAATTAGTAATAAGAGGTACATGTCAAAAAGCAAAACAAAAACAAAGCAAAGAGACAATGTTAGTTTGGTTGTGACGCTGTCAGTGAGCTGAGGCTAAAGAAGATCCCGTACTGCTGTGTGATGACACACCCAGCTTGTACTTAGGAAGATTTGCGCTCCTTCCTTTATTACTTGGAGGCGAGGTAACCTACACATCTGTGACCCCCACTGGGTTGGAGGAGGCCTTGCTGCAGGCGCGCGCGCAGAGACGGCCACCCGCGGACACCTGGCTCCGGGCTTAGCCAAGCGAATGAGCCCCGCCTCCGCTCTTATGAAGCCCAATCATCTGGAGAGTCTGGGACACGTCCCGCTCTGGCCACGCCCCCAGCCAGCGGGGCGGGGGGCGTCTTTAAGAGCCGTCCGGCTGGCCCCCAGCGCAGTGGGGGGTGCGGGGCTGTGGGCTGGAGGCCTGAGTCCTGTGTCCTGTACCCGGAGGTGCTCTCTGGTCTCCTCCTTCCTCCTCCCGGCAGCCTCCGTGCCCTGCGCCGCCGGCCCACCGGGGGCTCCACGGCCCTCTCCTCGGCCTCACTAGCCCGCCGGCCCGGCGCTCGGCGGCTCCTCCGTGAGCCCGCCGGGAACTCGCACCCCTCGCGCTCCCCTGGCGCCCGAGGGGGCCGCCTCGGGCCATGGTGCCCTTCCCGGAGGAGCCAGCCGCCGCGCGGGGGACGAGCAAGGCGCAGCCACCGGGCCCCGCGCCCACCGGGGCAGCCCAGCTGCCGGGCCCGGGACCCTCGGACGGCCCCGAGGCGGTCGTCGAGAAGGTGGAGGTAGAGCTGGCGGGGCCGGCGGGCGCTGAGCCCCCTCAGCCTCCCGAGGGCGGCTGGGGCTGGCTGGTGATGCTGGCGGCCATGTGGTGCAACGGGTCGGTGTTCGGCATCCAGAACGCCTGCGGGGTGCTCTTCGTGTCCATGCTGAAGACCTTCGGCTCCAAGGACGATGACAAGATGGTCTTCAAGACAGGTGAGGCGCGGAGCCCGCCGGGGCCAGCCCGGGGTAGGGGGAGAACGGGCATGGGGGCCCTTGGGCGCATCCCGCGTGTGGAGTGTGTCCGCGCGGGCGTGTGCGCCTCAGTGGGTCCCTCTGTGCTGGAGGGCGTGAGAGAGGCGGGTCTGTCCCATTGCAGACGCAGCCTGCACCTCCAGGAGCCTCGGTGTGTCTGGCTTTGTAGTGAACCCAGATGTGAGCACGGTGTGTTCGGAAACAAGTCGCAGAACTTATTTGCCCGGGTCTTCTTGCCAAGAGTAGGGTTTAAGAGTCTACGGTATACTTTCCTCTTATTTTTTGAGAACAAACAGAACCTTCCAGACCCGACAACACCGCACTGTGATTTTTGCAGTCTCTTATGAGACCACGACCGTTGGGTTTTCGTTCCTGTGCCTCTGGGGCTGCAGAGGGGTGTGTGTTGCGAGATTAAAGAGATTTATTCCAAGGTCAAGGGAGTTCCCCATGGGAGCCCTGCCTAGAGCCGAGGTTCGTGATTTGTTTGTTTGTTTGTTTGTTTTTGGGGGGAGGGGGACTGTGCTAAATATAGAAAGCATAGGAGACAGCCAGATCAGGGACTTGGGAGGAGGAAGGTGAAGGGTTGCCCTTTCCTGTTGTGTTCTTTGTCATATTTAACCATATACTAGACTAGATGAAAAAGTGCAGACTCAACTTTTTTTTTTCTCCTGTAGAGACTTATAATGTGATCTCTTGACTGACAGGCAAAAAACAAGTGCAAGACCTTTTGTACATAACTCTTTTACATACATTATTGCACTTCATCCTGCAAGGCAGGTGTATCAGCCTTATTTAGGAGAGAAACTGAAGCTTGGTGAAATAGTGTCTTCCTGAGTAGCAGAATGGAGATAGAATATTCATCTTGTGACATGAAGGGCTAAGGGATTTCCATGACTAAATAAGGCGGCTCCCTGCCATTTGAGAAACTTTATATGATTAATAGTCTTATTTTAAACCTTAATTTTCTATTTTTAGAGTGACTGTTCCTTAGGACTTTAGTGTGCATACAAAGAACATGCAAGAGACTGTTCTAACAAATCCTAAGGCAGAGGTAATGTTGGGAGTTTTAAAACCTTGTATAAATAGTGCTATACTGTATGTATCATTCTGCAGCGAGCTTTGCTTTTCTTCTACTCCTCATTGTTTGCAGTTTATCCACATAATTCCTCAACTTGAGCTGGTAGCTTAAATTCTTTACATGTTAACTCCAGGTTTTCCATTGTATGAATATATTATACTTTACTAACAATACTTTAACAATAAATAAAGTAATAATACTTTAATAAACATTTAGATGACTTCCAAATTTAATATAAACAATGCTGCAATGAATATTCTCTTTGCATATGTGATGACATACCATATTTAATCTGGAATTTCTGTTCCTTAAACAGTAGTTCTTGAGCTACTGTGTTATGCAGGTCACAGGGCTAGTAATAGGCTAATGTAATATCCTATGCTTATTTTTATGGAAGGCAACTGTTGTAAAGTCTAGCAGGATTGATAGGCATATGCAATATTGAACAAAAAATTTTTTTTCTACATGAGCATTGGGTATCTGGTAGGGAAAGGCTCAAGGAGGCAGAATTGGTAGAGTCAACATTTTAAGACTGGTTCCTTCAGCATTTAGCATATTCTTGACTGGGATTATGGATTTTTAATGCAGTCAGGATAGCAAGACAAGAGTCTTGTTTACCAGTGTTTCTGCAAACTCAGGTGAGTAGGTCCTTTGCTATCTGTGGATTTTTTCTTCTTCCTTTTATGAGAGTGAGGGTGTGTGAGTGAGCAGCTGCTGGGGAAAGACCATAGTTTTGCGGAGGTCCAGAGTTTTGCAGTGTGGAAGGAAAGTTCCTGTTGACTACAATATTCCAATACAGGCCACCTGAAGGGGAGGGAGGGACAGGAACCTGCTCTCTTGAACTTTTTGAAGCTATTTTCAGTTTTGATGAATATCCTTCTCCATTTACTCAGTTGAATCCTTGACAATTTTCAGTCCTGTTTGTGTATAGGTGGTTGTATATTGTATAAATGGTTATACAAGTATGCCAGTTAAATACTGAAAATCTTTGTACTTACGCACGTGACTCCCATGTATGGTTGTGCCCTTGCACAAAGGTGCCCAACTCAGGGTAAGTGGTGCCTGAAAACCAGCCTGTGCTCTGGGTGCCCGCCTGTATACTTGTAATGGCCCTCTATAACAGAGCAGCTACCTTTGGATGCTGTGTGATACAGAGCTGATAACTGATAAAATTTTAAGGTCTAAGGAAGAAAAAAGATTTAACCTCATCTGTGAAAAAATGGTAACAAGATATTCTTTAGGCCAGTTAATACTGAAACTACCCACCCCCTACCGCAGCCCAACACCCACACACAGGTGTTTCATAGTCAATCCATCACAATAGGCACGGAAATATTTGAGAATACCTGAAGTTTGGCTGCTCAGGCTTCTTTATTTTGATATTCTAATGCTGAGTCATCTGTGATCAAACAGATGGAAGCTTCAAGTACAATACAAAGAATATCTGAATTGTTTAAGGCTTTTCTTTTTCAAAGCTGTGGTCCATTTTCTATTACTCGTACTCATGATTGATAATCCCAGCATTAGAGAGCACTTAATTCTGTCTCCATATTTTCATTGGCTTCTTCATAGTGATGAGTCCAAGGGTACATAGGGAGGTAGTGGTGGGATGCAAATCTAGGTTTCTAAACGATAGCTCACTTTTCTTGAGAACTAACGATGTGCCAGGCCCAGTGCCTGCATTCCTATTTGAACCTTAGTGCGAGTCCAGGATATTGGCTTCATTGAGTATCTTTCTTTTCAGCTGTGGAAACTCAGGCCTACAGAGTTTAAGGAAGCAGTGGAGCCAGGATTCAGCCTCAGGTTTATCTGTCTCTAGAAACGGGGTTTTTAATGATTGATCATATTGCATCAACTAGATAACTTCTGCTAATTCGGTGTTCTTTATGTTCTGGATTAATCCAAGCATTAACAACTGACTGAGCGCTATACCAGGCATTCTAGGGTTAGAAAAGAAGTCTGAAAGGTCATGATCTCGCAGTTTTGTGAGTTCGAGCCCATGATGACAGTGCAGGGCCTGCTTGGGATTCTCTCTCTCTCTTCCCGCCCCTCTCCTGTGTGTGCACTGGAGCAATTTCTCTGTCTCTCTTTCAAAATAAATAAAAAACTTAAAAAAGTCTGAAAGATTAGGTCGCCTGTTTCTTGATCTTACTTTGCTGTCAATTAACGATTGCCAATTGTTAATGTCTCATTGAAATAGATTTTTGTACAGGGACTTCCTTGGAGAAACAGGATAATTTCATATGGCATTCAAGCAAAGTCTGGGATTTCCTTTGAAGAACCATGTTCCTTTAGACTGATCCATGGTAGGTTGATGTTTCCAGAACTGAGAAGGAGCCTTTCTCAGGCTTACTTCTTTTCAAAAGGCTATCTCAATTCTTCCTGTGCAACTGATGATCCATCCAGAATTTCTTGGGAAAGACCCTGAAGAAATTCATTCACTCTAAGATATAGGTTAGTTTCTACATCTTAATGTTACTCTTTATTCATTCTACAAATGTTTACCAAGTTTCTGACACTGTCTGTGCTGGGCACTAGAGATGGTAAGTGAGAAAAACAAGGTCAGCTGTTCCCAATGATTTTTTGATCTGCTATAAGATACAAAGGAGTAAACAGAAGAATACTTCCCTGAGGCATTTGCAATATATCTGTGCTCAATCTTATTTTAAAAAGCTGAAATTCTAAGGAAATTCCAGTGAATGGTGAGCGCTGGGAAAGGCATTTGATGGCGTCTTTCTCTATGGTAATAAATCTTACTTTATTAATTTAAGACTTCGGAAAGGGCAAGCAAGCTGAACTACAAGTTAGGCAGTAGAACTAATGAAAAATGGTGAGTGCATCCCAGCCCCAACTGGGTTACCCTGGCTGCTAATGACATGGTACTCAGAGTCTGTCTCATACATACTGCTGCATCAGAGGGAGCAGGCTGGCCTTGAGTTGTCTGTTTTCAGTGAAACTTTTTTTTTTTTTATAGTTTATTGTCAAGTTGGTTTCCATGTAACACCCAGTGCTCTTCCCCACAAGTGTCCTCCACCATGACCATCACCCCCTTCTCCTTTCCCCCTCCCCCTTCAGCCCTCAGTTTGTTTTCAATATTCAAGAGTCTCTCATGA
>JAQQST010001930.1:0-11305 GCA_028646485.1 Cryptoprocta ferox
CTGTGCATCTGTTAGTATTGCTGTATTAAAGGAGGCTCATTGACTGTCCAGGGCCTGTCGTTTCAGAAAGTGTTCTTTTAATGGTGTCTCTCAGTTTCTCTTGTTATGCCTTTGATTATTTCATTTCCCTAGTCAGTGATATTTGGGACTCTCCACCATGTATACTTTGGCTTGTTTCTTGAGGTATCCCTGAAAAGGAATCAGACAAGCATACAGGGAAGAAAAGCTCGCAAACGCACAGACAAATCAAACAAACAAGCTAGCCAAAAGGGGAAAGGAAGGAAAGGAAAGGAAAGGAAAGGAAAGAAAAGAAAGAAGAGAAGAAAAAGAAACAAAAACAAAAAGAAAAACAAGGTGGGGACAGAGACAGCAAAAGTCTGTGGGCAGTCTAAAAGCATATAACCAGCCAAGAGGAGAGATAAGAATATGCTAAGGGAACTATATCTGGATGGCAGCAGAAAAGGAGAAGCAAAGAGAAAAGGAAAAAAAAAAACAAGACAACTCCCCTGTGCGGATGGGCATGGTTTGCCGTCACGTCAGGTCAGGTCTCCTCTCCGAGGCCCCGCCTTGGTTGTTGCCAGGAGAAGTATGGCGCCGCTTCAGAGCCTTGCTGGAACCAAGCGTTGCAAGCTGCCCTTCTGAGTCCGATCTCCCTGTGCCGGGGGCGAGCCAACCTGTATTCTCCAAGCTCCGCCCCACTTCCAAATCCCAGTCCGTGCAGTTCAACACCTTCACCGGGGATGAGATGCGTTCTCCCTGGTGGCCGGCCTCCCGGCCCGGCTTGCGCCGCCCGTTTCGCTGAGCCGCCGCCACCGCTTTTCAAGGCGCCTTTCTCGGCGCTGCCACCGCTTTTTGCGCCACTGCCGCCTTTCGCGGTGCTGCTTGGAATGGATGCCACCGCCGCTGCGCCCAAGGAAGGATTCGCCGGCCAGATGGGACTGATTTCTCTCCCGGCGCCCAGCAGTTATATATGGGGAGACGGGCGAGTTTTTCCTCCCTTAGAGATGGTTCTATGAGCGTTTTCTGTCTCTCTTTCTCTTCCCCTGGTCTCTCTGGGGCACAGCGCGCTCTCCCTGTCTTGGGCTGGGGCTCTTTCCCCCTGCACCACCGGGACCCGCCCATCCCCTAATTTCCCAGATCACAGTCACTCACTCAGGCATCTTTGAGGTTGTCTTCTTTCTGGCGTCTGTTTCTTCTTTCCACCACTTGCAAATCCGAGTTTTATCACTTCAATTCTTCTTAGTTGAATCCATGCGGGCGGACGCGGATTACAGAGCTCCCTGCTTCTCCGCCATCTTGCCCATTCTCCCATAACTTTTTAAACTCCAAAATGTTTTATATCCTTCACATTTGGGGCAGTGGGATTCTGATTATGGGCAGTTGTCTGATTACAGATATGTCCTTCATGATATGTTTGATGCCCTTCACTCTCCACAGCATTGTCCCAGACTGTCATTAAAGGTAAATTGTTGAGGGTATGAGATTTATATCTACCTAGTGACATTTGAAAAGAAGCCTCTATGCACAACTTTGACAGGAAGCTCTGAGTGCTATGTGAAGATACAGCTGAAAGATGACAAATAAAAATAAAATCATTCCACTTAGTACCCTCAGAGGAATATACTAACATCTCCCAATATACAATCTTGAAGTGATCAGGGAACATCACCAAGATGGATGAGAAGCGATCAGCATGATTTCACATTGGACACAATGTACTGACCATATAGCCCAACAGGTAATACTGTAGTATATTTATGGTGTAGCACAAATCACTTTCCTATGCCTCAAATAATCAGGAAACATACCATATGAGCCCAAAACTAGCAGAATGAAGGAAATTTATGCATAAAACAGAAAAGAACACAATAGGATAGAGCAAAAATAGGAAAATACCAACAAGGAGGAGTTGGTTTTCAGAAAAGACCAACAAAATTTACAGACCTCTAACCAAATGAAGAAAGAAGGAAAGAGAAAAGACCAGCTAAAATCAGAAGTGAAAGCAGACACAGTAAAAACTATATATATATGATGTCAGGGGTGCGGTGGCTCAGTCGGTTGAGCATCCAACCCTTGAGTGCAACATCAGGTCATGAACATGAACCCGGGGTCATGTGGTTGAACCCCACTTTGGGCTGTGCCCTGGGCATGAAGCCTGCTTAAGATTTTCTCTCTCTCCTGCCCTTCTCCGGTGCTCACATGCACACACTCTCTCTCTCAAAACGAGAAAAAGAAGTCAACTGATCTACAAGTACTAAGTGCATTGAGAAAGTAATAAACTCCTAACACATAAAAGTCCTGTACCAGATGAATTCACTGGATAATTCATACAAAAATTTAATGAGAAATTACTCCAAATCCCTCAAACATTTCCAAGGAGTGAAGAGAAGGGAGATTATGAAAACACTGTCTGTGACCACCATTAAGAGGTTGTCAAATCCAAAGGAAGGCACTACAAGTATAAAAGTACAACCTACTATCTGTCGAGAATATTGATGCAAAGTCCAAAATAAAACAAAACAAATGGGCACAACAGGGTTCTGAGATCAATACCCATGTCAAGCTCTACACTGAACATGGAAGCTGCTTAAGATTCAGCCCCCCCTCCCCCGCTCTCTCTCTCTCAAATAAATGAACTTAAAAAAAAGACAAGTGTCATAAAGTACATATATTGACAAGATGAAATTAAAGGTAGGAAAGTAACTTCATACTGTGACTAAATTTTCACAACATGCTTTAATTTCTAGCTAAAGCAATATGGCACTGAGTACATAATATTCACACACAAAAAAAGAATGAAATGTAGATTTTCTTAAAATGCATACAGAAAAACACATGAAGCAAATAAAGAGTGTAAGGGGTCGCCTGGGTGGCTCAGTCTGTTAAGCGTCTGACTTTGGCTCAGGTCATGATCTCACAGTGCGTGAGTTTCAGCCCCATGTTGGGCTCTGTGCTGACAGCTCGGAGCCTGCCTGTGCTTGGATTGCTTCCTTTTTGACACTCAACGGGCATCCAGTATTTTTCACACAGAATAGTCTCCCTAAACTGAGACTTCAAAGTGAAAATTCCAGGCCAAACCACACACATAGTTCTAGTGGCTTTCTGGTTGACTATTAAGAACCAGTCACAGAGGTCAGGGATCCAAGGTATAAGCGCAGGAAAGGCTGAGCATACCCAGGAGTCCACTTTCACACCTGGAGAACCAAGACTCCAGACTTGTTCTCTGACTGCATTTTGTATAGGCTAATGTCTTTACTGAAGAACACAACCATGAATGTGTCCCCAGACATAGGCTCTAAAAGTGGGTACCCTAGATAGGCACCTAAGGATGTGTAATAGAGGAAATTTGGGGAGCTGCACCCCAGAACTGTTAAAATGGTAATGTGGGGATGGGCACCACAATTCAAGATTTACAAGTGCTCCAGGTTATTCTGACACAGGCTAAATTTGACAACCTCTGTAGGAACCAAGTCACAGGTCATTCTTGAGTTATCTACAGATAAGTCACCCTTAGGAACCCTCTATGTTTGTGCTCACGCAAGTGTTGTCACACATACACACCTTACATAACACACATTTTCTTTATTCATAAATGAATCTGACTCTAACAAACTGTGTTGGCTTCCTCCTGTACTATTTATGCCATCTCTCAATACCCTCCCTGACATTCCTGGGATCATCTCAAATACACTATGTTCACATTCTTGAATGAAAGCAATCAAAGTGAATTGGAACTTATTTAAATATTTTATGAAGTAAGTTATGAAATGCAAACAAGACAGTAGATGTTATATATTTAAAGGAATTGAACATAGCATTTTCACTATAAATCTGTACTTGATAACTTTTACCACAAGCCCATAAATAATTGCAGGCTTAAGCAGCTCTTCGTCAGCCATTTGCATGCCAAATAAAATTGATGTGTGTTAGGGTTAAGGATATTATAAATTTAGGGACTTTTTGTAACAGTTTCCGTGCAAAGTGTGATTGCCTTTCCATCAGATGCTGTGAAACAGTTCAGAGAAGAGCCATTCATGTCTACCTGTGTTAACAGCGATATGTTTCTACTTAGACTGGCCCATATGACAGAGTTCTGGTCAATGGCATGGAGGGAGGAGTGACTTCGGAAGGATGGCCTTCCTTGAATGAAAACAGAAAGGCTTCAAATCAAATCCCCTAAGTCCTATCAGACTTACATGGTCTCCTTGCTGCCTGGAACATAGTTTAATGCCTGTTTGTTGGGCAGATATCTTGGGGACATGAGTAAGCAAGTATGAGCATAATGGTTGGGGGTAGACAATACCAGAGGAAGACATGGAAAAAATCACAGTACACTCTAAGGTCTGAGTCATATTATCTGCTATGAGCATCTACCCACTCACTGTGTACATAACACAACATATACATCTTCATTTTATAAGCACACATTAATGTTTTCATGGTATAGATTGACACAAAATAACAGGTACTGAAAAATGAATTATCTGTGGGGCTCCATCTCACAGCCCTGAGATCATGACCTGACCTAAAATCAAGAGTCAGATGCTTTACTGACTGAGCCTTGGATCACTGTTCTACATCAACCACATACAGTATCTCCATATAGACTTTCTTCGTACATTGTACATTACAGCCTCCTTGATCTTCCACGGAAAAGTAGGTAGGAATGAACTCCCCATTGTACAAGAGTCCCTCATGTCTGTGAGACAGCAAGAATCAAGTCATTGTGCATGCACACAAGTAATAAACCCATAGTATGAGAGGATTTAAAAGTAAAGTTGGGGGTGCCTGGGTGTCTCAGATAGCTAAGTGCCTGACTCTTGATTGCAACTCAGGTGATGATCAGATGGTTCGTGAGTTTGAGCCCCACATCAGGCTGTGCACTGACAGTGCAGAGCATGCTAGGAGTTCATGCTCACTCTCTCTCTCTAAATAAAACTAAAAAAAAAAGTAAAATTATTATCTGCCTTACAAAAGATCTCAAATATGGTCAAAAGAGAAAAAGACACTATGAGAATAATTATTTCTCTCCATATCCATTCTCCCTTGATCCTTTCAGGAATATTAACAATTACAGGTGGTCATTGAATGACATGGGTCTGAACAGTATGGGTCCATTTATCTATAGAGGTGTTTTTTTTGATACATACTATGCAGTACTGTAAACATGTTTTCTCTTCATTATGATTTCCTCCCTATTTTCTTTTCTCAGGCTTACTTTATTACAAAAAAAATCCATACATAATACAGACAGCATACTAAGAATGGGATATTGGCTGTTAATGCTGTAAGTAAGGCTTCTGGTCAACAATAAGCTATTCCCAAGGAAAAGTAGGTATGGTTTTAACTTTGGAAACTCAATAGTTAAAAGCAGATTTTCCATGGTGGAAGGGTTGGCACCCTCAATGCCTGCATTGTCCAAGGCTAAAATGTAATTGATCAAAGTGTTTTAACTTTGGATTTTTCTCCTTATTAAATACTCTGATTTAGAATCTTGTCTGAAAAAGGATTTTGACTTATTGCCCTCTGGTGTGAATGCTGATTTTATTCAGATTTCCCTTTCCATTGCATAGTTTGCCAATTGTTTACAATTTTAATGTTTTCATCCTTTATACAGACACTATTTGGGGGGAAATGTATAATAAAAACAAAGGTTTTTCATCATTTTATTACATTTCTAGGCTTTCTGTCCAGTATGTTCTTTCTGATGTTGCATAAGGGTTCAGTTCCCAGTAGAGACTTTGCCAACATTCTTGACATTTGTAAGTTATCTCCCCAGGATGTACTATCTCATGTTGACTAGTTTTGATTATGAGTTAAGTGCTTTCCCACATTCTTTACGTTTGTAGGGTTTCTTCCAGTATGCACTCTCTGATACTCATAGAGTTTCTAGTTCTGCTTAAAGGCTTTGCCACAGTTGTTTTGTGTGTGTGTGTGTGTGTGTGTGTGTGTGTTTGTTTTACATTTGTCAGCCTTCTCTGCAGTATTACCTTATATTGATAAGTTTTGAGGCATAAAGGCTTTGCCACATTTTTATATTTGTAAAATTTCTTCCCATTATGAAATCTCTGCTTTGAGTGTGTTTCGAAACTAGTAAAAAAAACTTTACTAGCTTTTGAAACTAGTAATAAGCTTTAGAGTAATAAGTCTTTTCCCTAGTAAGGATCCAGTGATGTACAATAAGATTTGAGCTTTCATAAAAGATCTTCCCACATTTCTTACTTTTATACTGGTTTTCTGGGAAGTGAGTTCTCTGGTGTTTATTGAGCTCTGACTCTTCATTAATGTTTTTCCCAGATTCACTGCCTTGGCAACTTCTGTCTCCACTATAAATACCTCAGTAATAATGGAAGATAGAGTCTTTACTAAAGTCCTTCAGTAATAATGGAAGATAGAGTCTTTACTAAAGTCCTTCCTAAGTTCACAACATTTACAAACTTACTCCAAATTAAGTACTATGTGATAACTATTGCACAGTGATTGTTGTATAAAGATTGTCCGATGTTTATAAAAATTAGAGACTTTGGAAAAGGAGGAATTATTTTTTGGTGGAAGAATAATGAACCCTCTGGAAAGAACTTCTCAAATTAATCACAACTAGTATTTCTATCTTCATTTTTTTTATTTTAATGTTTTTTATTTATTTTTTATTTTTGAGAGACAGAGAGACAGTGCGAGCAGGGGAGGGTCAGAGAGAGGGAGATACAGAATCTGAAGACAGGCTCCAGACGCTGAGCTAGCTGTCAGCACAGAGCCCGATGCGGGGCTCAAGCCCACGAACCGGGAGATTATGACCTGAGCCGAAGTTGGATGCTTAACTGACTGAGCCACCCAGGCGCCCCTCTATCTTCATTTTTAAAGATCGAATTTTCAGGAGCATCTGGGTGGCTTAAGTACATTAAGTGCCCCACTCTTGATTTTGGCTCAGGTCGCGATCTCACAGTTTTGAGATCAGCCCCACTTGGATTCTCATTCTCTCTCTCTCTCTCTCTCTCTCTCTCTCTCTCTCTCTCTCTCTCTCTCTCTCTCCCCTCCTCCCCCCCACATGCTCTCTCTCTCAAAATAAATATTAAAACAAAAGTCTAACTTGCAGATATGTTTCAGTGAAAGATTAATCCAATCTTATATTTGAAATGGTTTCATCGATTGCTTTCAGCATGGATTAGGTGACTTTCTAGAATTTCCAAATGTCCTTCCAGAGAATGTGTATGTTTAAAAAATGGATTTTGGTCCTTGGATTCAAAGACATTGTTCTAGAAATACAACTGACTTAGGGTGGGGTTTCCCCCCAAATGTCTTCTATCCTTGATCTCTTCTGGCAGTAAGGATTTCATTATAAGTTATTGTCCCAGTTTGGATTATATCCATCATTAACATCCTTTCCCTTCACTACCCCCCATCATTCATGAAGTATACATACATGGGCACAGCTGCCACATCTTCCATAGTACTCTATGGAATGAATCATCTTTGCCTAACAGTTATAGGGTCTTACGGAGAGACACATCTAAAAGATACAAGTTATCCCACTTACAACACTCACATGCATATATGTTAAAATGCTAATGTTCAAAATTAATGCTCATCACAGCAGAATGAAGAAATAGGAAGCACCAGAACTTTGTTCCTTCATGGAGACAAAAGTAGACCAAAGGGCCGCTTTGAGTGCTCCAGAAGCCAGTTAGGAGAACACAGCACACCCAGGCAAATACAAATGAAGAAGAGCTACATCAAAGAGACAAGGAAAGTGTGTGACACTTGCTCACAACAGCTGCTCACCCATCCTGAGACTCGATGGCAAGACTGTGAGATAACAGTTACCTCTCCTCAGGAGACAAATGAGGGATTCAATGATCTGACTTCTTTGCAGCTGTCTGAGGGATCTGTTTCTGTCATGCATGACATGGAACGAAGAAGGAATGAGAGCACTCTCTGGATGCACTGCAGTGGCTGCTCAGACAAAAGGTGAGCATTTGTTTAAACAACGAGAAGACTATGGAGCTGAAGACAAGCAGAGAGAGGAAGGTATCATGGGCTCTAAAGAAGTAATTACACTTTTGTAAACTGGAAAATTACAAAAATCCAGACATTACAAGTGCCCAGAAGATTTATGACAGGCCCCAGAATTACTATTATTTTGTTCTCCTGTACAAAGCCAGTACATAAACCTGGGACCAGAGGATGTTTTTTGAATTCTCAAATGTCAACAAAAGATCACAAGGCTCCATAGAAATAGAAAAAAAAAGTGTTCCAATCACAGGAACAAAATAAATCTCTAAAACTTACCTTAAATTAATAAAAAAACTATTAATTACATTATAAACAAATCAAATAATCATCATAAAGATATTCATGGAGGAAGAAGAGCAGGTAACTAAATGATATCAGGACAACTATCCAGGACCAACATGTAAACCCAAAAAGACATAGTATAACAAATGATAAACACCAAATTGGGAGTTGAAGTGTAGAATCACTGAATTTAAAAATATATTAAGGTGCCAGCAACAGACTCAATCAAGTAGAAGAAAGAATCGGACAATCTAAAATCCCCTCATTGGGGCACCTTGGTAGCTCAGTCAGTTAAGTGTCTGACTCTTGATTTCAGCTCAGGTCATGATCTCATGGTTCATGAATTCGAGCCCCACACTGGGCTCACTCACACTGTGGAGCCTGCTTGGGATTCTTTCTCTCTCTCTCTCTCTCTCTCTCTCTCTCTCTCTCTCCCTCCCTCTCCCTCCCTCCCTCTCTCATTCTCTCTCTCTCTCTCTCTCTCCCCCCCTCTCCCTCTGCCTCTCCCCTGCTCACACTCACTGTCTCAACATAAGACTTTAAAAATAAATCATAGGTGAAAAGAGAATTTTTTAACAGGATGACAAAAGAAATCTCGTACAAGAGAGCTCCTATAAGACAAGGATGGGATTTGCAGTAGACCTTACAGGAAGAAGAGCATGGGACAGCATATTCAAGTACAAAAAGATTTAAAAAAAATGCACCAAGCAAGGGTGCCTGGGTGTCTCAGTCAGTTGAGCATTCCACTTGGGCTCACGTCATGATCTCATGGTTCATGAGTTCAAGCCCTACGTTGGGGTCTCTGCTGACAGCTCAGAGCCAGGAGCCTGCTTCCTATTCTGTGTCTCCCTCTCCCTCTGCTCCTCCCCTGCTCACACACTCTTTCTCAAAGATAAATAAAGATGTTAAAAATGTTAAAAAATATATCCACCAAGCATACCTTATCTGGCAAAACTGTTTTCCATGAATGTAGAAATGAAAACTTTGCTAAGAAAAACCCCTCTAAGTTTACCAGCAGACCTGTCCTGCAAGAAATGTTAAAGAAAGTCCTTGTTGAAATAAAAGGATTTTAAAGAATAACTGAAACCACATGATGACATGAAGCTCTCTGCTAAAAATAAATATTTATACAATTAAAGAAATCTGTAGTGTTGCAAATAGAAAGCAAAAGTAACTTTTTTTCTGGTACAGATGTTTTAAAGCATAAAAATCATAAATCTAGGTAATGAAGTACACAACAGAAATATAAAGTGTGTGATATCATAAACATAAAGTGCATGCAGGAGTGGAGATGATAAGTACAAGAGTTTTGAATAAAATTGACAATATCAGTTGAAAACGGTTTTTTATACCTTAAAGATGTTTTAAGTAATCCTGTGTAACCACAATGAAAATACAAACAAAAGACAAAAAAGTTAATGAAAATGGTATCAAAGTATGTCATGGGTATAATAATACCACAATTAAAGACAAAATAGGATATGTAATATTGATAGAGAGGCATAAAATGTTTAAAATTTACTTTCAAATCAAAAAAAGTTTAATGAATAGAGACTATAAATTCACTAATAAATAGATGATGAAGTTCATTCTATTATTATGACATCTCACCTAGACATGATACAACATATGCTGCAGACTAACCAAGGGACAAAATACACAAAATGAGTGACAAAGTATATATGAGTGATATTTATACAAAAACAAAAAAGCCATACATAGTTTTGTTGGCAAAGGGCATAGAGCTGAATAATATTTGATTTATACTCACAATGTCCAAAAATACAAGGAGTTGAAAATTGTAATCCTATAACAAAATACATAGGTAAAAATGAAACCACAATAAGAAATACATCACAACACATAGTATTGGATCTTGTTCTGCTCTGTTTTGTGGCAAACACGTAGACTTGTCTATGCAGCATCCAGATGTACCTCAGATGTTTTCCGTTTACTAATGGTTTTCTTTTCTTTTGTTTTTTTTAAGATTTATTTTTGAGAGACAGACGCACACAGCGTGAGCCGGGAATGGTCAGAGAGAGGGAGGGAGAGACAGAATCAGAAGCAGACTCCAGGTTCTTAGCTTTCAGTACAGAGCCCGACGCGGGGCTCGAACCCACGAACTGTGAGATCATGACCTGAGCTGAAGTCGGCAGCATAACCGACTGAGCCACCCAGGCGCCCCTACTAATGGTTTTCATTCCTTGCATGCACAAGCCAAGAAACTAACACCTTCATAGGAACAATCACACCTAGATCCTCCCCTGACATGTCTCCTACCCCAAGCATTCTTGTCCTGGGGAGCACTTTTTTAAGTTTTTATTTATTTTTCATTTTTTTACTTTATATATTTGTTTGTTTGTTTAGAGAAAGTGAGTGGGGGAAGGGGTGAGAGAGAACGAGATTGAGAACCCCAACCAGGCTGTAGGCTGTTGGCTGTCCGCCCAGAACCTGACGTGATCAATCCCACTAACCATGAGATCATGACCTGAGCTGAAATCAAAAGTCAGATGTTTAACTGACTTAGCCACCCCGGTGCCCCCATTTTTGCAGCTCTTTATACTCTCTCTTCCATTATTGTATTTTTTTTCTTTTTCATTAGACTATGTGGAGGGAACTGAACAACTAAGCCTTAATCAGTACAAGTTTTCCAACTACCTGAACCTTTATTCTCTTGCGTAATGACCACTGTGTATCCAGGTTCTTCTGTAATTCTCCATGTCACTTGTTTATATTGTCTCAGAGTGTTATGTAGAATTATAGGGTGCTCAAATTGTAGTTTAAATTGTGAATAATAGAATCTGTTCCAGTAATAAATAAACGATAGCCATACAATTAATCCTTTTATAATTATTATATGTTAATTGATACAATTATGTTGTTTTAGTGCCTTGAGGAGATAAGGTCAGAGTCCTATCAGGAATGAAACAGTTTCTCCTGTTCCTCATTCTTTTTAAATGTGTATCTTTCTTTTAGTTTCTTTATTTTGAGAGAGAGTAAGAGAGAGAGAGAG
>JAQQST010001931.1:0-11304 GCA_028646485.1 Cryptoprocta ferox
GTCCTCAGCACGTCGCTCGAGAGGAGGGGTCGGAGCTCAGGCAGCTTCGCACCCTTGCAAGGACCTGTTGGTACACTTCACGCCTGCGGCTTCCTACGGAGGGAGGCTTGATGCCCGAATGCAGAGAAAGCCATTCCCCCGCCCGGCGCCCAGGCCAGGCGCCCACCAGGACCTCGGGTTAGCCTCAGTGTCCGCACGTGTCCTCCCAGAATGCTGCTGTGCTTTAAAGCATCACGATTCGGGAGCGTCTTCGTGCCTCGGAGCACTTGTTCGCTTAAAACGGAAATACTTGTTTGGAGAGTAGAGAACCGCGATGGTTCATTGGTAGCGCTAAATTGTGATTATTTTACTTGGTGTTCGTTTTATTTTTTTTTAATTTTTCATTATTTATTTTTGAGGGAGAGAAAGAGAGCGAGCAGGGGAGGGGCAGAGAGAGAGGGAGATGCAGAATCCGAAGCAGCTCCAGGCTCCAAGCTGTCAGCACAGAGCCCAACGCGGGGCTTGAACTCACAGACTGTGAGATCATGACCTGAGCCGAAGTTGACACTCAACCGACTGAGCCCCACAGGTGCCCCGGTGTTAATT
This sequence comes from Cryptoprocta ferox, assembly GCA_028646485.1. Taxonomy (NCBI): domain Eukaryota; kingdom Metazoa; phylum Chordata; class Mammalia; order Carnivora; family Eupleridae; genus Cryptoprocta; species Cryptoprocta ferox. Next base: position 586 of record JAQQST010001931.1, read on the forward strand.
TTAAAGGGGGTCATTTGCAGCCCATTTCTCCCTTGCGTGCAGGGGAATGTGTTTTGTGGGAGCAGCAGGACAGAGAAGGAGCCCCTGCTGTGGTTTCTACTGGTCTTCCTGCAGCCCAGGCCCCAGGTCACCAGACCCGCCCTGGGAGCTAACGTGCCACGCAGGGTACTGTCCCAAGGGACCGTGAGACTGGGAGTCACAAGTGCCCCCAACCAGAAACAAGAGCTTATTACACAGAGCTTGAGGGCGATGGTCATTTCTACCATCGTTCTGTTTAAAGAATGTAGGAAGCTACACACATCGGTCCATAAATAGCCGACTGTGGACACCGACCAAGGTGTGGGAGGGAAAGACGTTCAACTTGGAGTCCGCTTCTGTGTGACCCCAAGTCACGTTCCCTCCCTGAGCCCGCTTCTTACTCCATAAAATGAAGAAGTGAATAATTCAGTGATTAACGCGTACGCCCTCTGTGTTCTTTTCTAATTGCTCTTCACACGCAAACCGTCTTTAGGGTCATTTCTTGCCACAAAGCAGAGCTCCTGGGGCGCCTGGGAGGCTCAGTCAGTCAAACATCCAACATTTGAGTTCAGCTCAGGGCATGATCTCCTGGTTCGTGAGACTGAACCCCACCTTGGGCCCTGCGATGAAGGAGGGAAGCCTGCTTGGGAGGCTCGCTCTCCCTCTCTCTACCTGTCCCGAGCTCGCTCGCTTGCTCAAATAAAGAAACATTCAGAACCAAAGCAGACATGCTATACGTGATCGCAGTTCGCCTGACTCATAGTTCTTGTGAACTGTTTCCTTTATGGAGACCAAGGCCACTTCCCCTAGCTCTTGTCACAGAAGGTCAGGTCGCTCGCCCAGAACCGTGGCTCTCAAGGAGCCGTCGGCCATCACGGCCCGAGCCCAGCTCTGAGCGGCGCTCACGAGGCTTCTCCGGGCACGGCCTGTGTGTGGGAAGGGGACGCGGGTGTAGCCCAGAAAGAGCCACCAGCCACGCGGCAGGGACCCGCGCCGGGACGCGCTTGGAGAAGTGACTGGTCAACGGACGCAGACGGGAGGGGCATGGAAGCACGGCACACGCGGGGTCCCGAGGGAAAGAGCAAACCGGAGGCTTGTGGAGTGAGCTCGCGTGGCCTGGACGCTCGCCAAGGACGCAGATAACCTGCTCCGAGAGGATGGACCGGTGACAACTTCCGTCCTAAACACAGAGGTGCCCGCAGAGCCAACAAGTCCCGTTTCTGCGTGCATGGAGGCCAGGCTGACCGGTGTCACATGCTGGTGCGGGGGGGAGGGTTCGTGCCTGAGTGGCCAAAGGCGCATCTGACGTTGTCTCCATCCTGGTACATGCATGTCCCCCCAGTGGCGAGTAGGGGAGAGGCTGAGGGGGCCCTCGGACTCCTGGAGACCCTCCAAGGAGGTGAAGGGGTGAAGCCGTCCATGCTGTGCTCGGTGCAGGGAGAGGGGTGGCTGGAAGAGGCCCTCCACCTTGGGAGGAGGTGCCCCGTGGCCTCTGCCGAATCCCCCCCATGCTGCCCTGCAGCCCTGACCCCCCAGCCGCACAGCCCAGCCAGTCTGGGGGTCCCCCGGACCCTGGCAGCTTGTCTTTCCCCCTCGGGGGGGGCAGCACAGCCCTCTCCCGGCACCTTCACGGAGGCTGCCAGCTGCTGGGAGCCCCGCCAGAAGTGTCCCGGACCTTGCCGCAACGGCAGCCTACGCCCTGCAGACGCTTCCAGGCCCCCCTCGTGTCCTGAGCCCTGCCTCTGCCTCTGCTTTGGCTCTTGGCAGCCTGGGCTGCCCTGGGGGACAAGGACCCGGCCCGCAGGCCCCCCGGCCCTCCACACACGGCTCCGCCCTCGGAGGACAGCACACGGAGGGCTGAGGACGTTTTTCTTTCCTCCCCGCGTTTACAAACCGTAAATGCCTGTGTCTGATTGTTGCTCGTATGGAGTATACAGTAGGCTCTCAATAAGTGTCTTCTGGATGAACGAACACAGCTGCGTGCGTCCTCACTGGCCAGGCTGCCTGCACGTCACGTGGTTTCCGGTGTCCTTCACCCTTCTCTTCGCCCGAGCGGGGTCTTCCTAGCCCCCCTCCCCAAGTTCCCGAGTCAGCTCCTGAGACGCAGGCTGCTGTGGGGCCAGGCCAGCTGCCCGGGGCCTCGTCTGGGACCCAGCGTCATGCAGCCCCGGACGCTCCCTCCTCCGTGTTGGCAGCACCCTCGGGACCCAGATCACACCGTGCTCACTCCACAGAGGGGCAGCCGCCGGCTGCATGAGAGATGTGTCACACCGTCCGGGCCACCAGATGTCTGCGCCTCTAATCTGAGTTGTCACACCGGGTTCATGATGCGGGTGAACGTGGGGATGGCCAAGGGCCCATTACCTTCCACAGCAGCTTTGTCTTAGGAGGAGCTGGGGCTCCTCACAGATGTGGGGGCTGCCCGGGGCGGGGGGGGGGCGCTCAGGCAAACACAGGGACTTCCAGACGCTGGGAGCTGGGGTCCGAGCAGGGATCTCTAGGAGGCCAGGTTCTGGAGAAAAAGTCTGGGAGACTGCCCAGGCACACAGCTCTGGCCAAACGGCCCCTGGCGGGCGAGCCGGGTGGGAAGCCGCAGCGCTGGGGGAGGGAGGCGGTTCCCCGGTGCGGGCGGGAAGGGGCCAGCTGACCCAGAGGCCGGGCCTGGCAGCGAGGGGGTGACGGGCGAGCCGGAGTCCAGGACGGAGGCGGTTGTGGCTGTGGGGCAGGGGTGGCTGAGTGCGACTCCAGGCCCTGGGGATGCGGCCTCGTTTGGAAACAGGGTCTCTGCAGGTTGGTCGGGTCGAGGTTAGAAGACAGACGCACAAGGCGGAGAATGGCTATGAAGACGCAAACAGACCGGAGATCAGCCAAGGCCTGCGGGCACCCTGGGAGTGGAGGCGGTGGGGAGGGCGCCCCCCAGGGGAGCCCGGCCCCGCCCTCACGCTGGGCTCAGACTGGTGGCTCCAGGCCTGACACAACAGAGACCCCACACAGACCCACACTCAGACCTGGCACAGACCCCCCACAGACCCCGTGCAGACCCCGGCTCAGACACGCACAGACCCCACACGGACCCCGCACGGACCCCGCACAGGCCTGGGCTCAGACCCCACACAGACCCCGCACGGACCCCCCACAGACTCCACACAGACCCCGGCTCAGACACGCACAGACCCCACACAGACGCTGCACAGACCCGGGCTCAGACCCTACACAGATCCTGCACAGACTCCGAACAGACGCGCTCCTCCGTCCCATGTTTCTGGGGCGCAGGCCCCTCCGGATGGAGGATATGTCTCCGCTCCTGCCTCCCTCGTTCATTCTGGGCGGTGATGGTCCAGAGCCCTTGCTGCCGGCCCCCTGGGCTCTGCGCCTCCTGGGTCTGGACCCCCTTCCCGGCCCTGCCCCCCCACTTGTGAGGACGTCTCCAGCTACCCCCCTTTTAAAGCGCTCAGGGACCACAGGCAGCGGGTTGGGCCTGACACAAATGTCATGCTCACCCCAGGTTAGCAAGCAGGTTTGCACTGATAAGTCATCCAGTCCAACTGCCCCGTGGTTGGGCTTCCTCCACTTTCTGGGGACCCGGAGGGCCCCCCTCCCTGGGCTTCCCCGCTCTGTTGTCGCCCTCACAGCAGCCGAGGGCCTGGGGGGTAAGAAGGGGTTGCAGACTCCTTGCGGGACTGGGAGAGCCTGGCCCCCTCCCCCCACCTGTCCACTTTAAGGGTCTCTGCTCTTAACTCGCTGGTTAAAATGCCAAGTAAACAGGGATCTGTAAACCCCTCGTTCTGGGGGTGGGGGCGGGGGATGGGCCCCACTTTGCGGTCAGGATGAATAATCACCTCCTAACTGACACTCTTGATGAATGGGGGGGGGGGTCACTCCTGCAAGGGCCCAGCTGCCACCTTGGGTCATCCTAGTTGGTTTCTCAGTGATGCCCCAAGGAAGGCGGCCACGTGGGGACCAGAAGCTGTCATGAGTTTAGTCAGCAGGACACAGATGGTTAAACGGATGTGTAAACGGAGGGATGGAGAAGCCAGAGGCAGCCTCAGAGCTTCCGGCCAAGCTCCTGCTTTAAGGATGGGGAAACTGAGGTCCAGGGAGGCGAGGCCACTGCCAAGGTCACACGGGGAACCGTGTCACAGCCTGCCTCTCGCTGTCCGAAAGCTCCCAGGAGGAAGCAGGCCAGCCCTGACTGGACACGAGCAGCCGTTCAGTTTGCCTGGGCCTGGTTTTCCGGCACCCGGGACACCCTGTGCCCCGTCTGGACAAACCTGAATGGGAGTCACCCTGGCCCTGGGTCATGGTTTCTGTCTTCCCTGTCTGTAAGGTCTCCCAGACAAGTTCTAGGGGAAAATGACTCAGGCAGAGATAGCTGAGGCCTGGCCTGTCACCTGGGCACTCCTGGCCGGGCCTGGCGGTGGGGCGGGCTGGGGGCCCCGGCTGGCCGGGCTCTAATGCCGCCCAGACCCTGCCTTGCTGGGCACACTCCCCTCAGGTCTCTAGCTCAGCCAGTCTCCGACTGATTCACTCCCTTGTATAAAAGGCAAGTTAAAAGCTCTCTTGGAGACGTTGACTTTGATCTCCATAAACATTTCTTTTGATAAATGCCAGGATCCACATAGCAGGTATTTTGAAAGACTCTGTTTAGCAATGTGCTGGCATATCTTTCTGTTACTTTGCAGGTTAGGGAGACCCAGACAGCCCTGTCTCTAACTCTCTGTGTAACGTTGAGCAAATCCTCACACCTTTAAAAAAATTATTTTTTCTAAAATTTTAATTGCAGGGTAGTTAGCATACAATGTTATGTTAGTTTCACATGTACAATGTTGTCATTCAACACGTCTGCGTATTACTCAACGCTCACCAAGCCCACACCTTTCTGAGACTCGATTTCCCCATCTGGGAAGTGGAAGATGTTTATCTCTACTTTGTTGAGTTGCTCTGGGAAGTAAAGGAGAAACGCCAGCCTGGCACACAGTACGCACTCACCAAAGGTAGCTGCTGTTATCTCTGATTCCTGAGGGCTCTGAGGCCAGGCTATGCCTTCCTTCAAGGTTTGGGGAAGTCAGCACGGGTTCAGTGAATACACGGGGACCCCCTAGGGATGGAAATTTATGATTTTTGATCTCCTGGCCCCTGCTGGTTCAAAATTCAACTCTGCTGTTAAATGTTCATCGGCATCTTTTTCAAGATTGCTTTGGCCATTTGGGCAGAAAAAGGAAACCTCGGGCACTGTGGGCGGCAATGCAAACTGGTTACAGGCACTGTGGAAACAGTATGGAGGTTCCTCAAAAAGTTAAAAATAGCGGCGCCTGGGGGGCTCAGCTGGTCAATCATCTGACTCTTGGTTTAGGCTCAGGTCATGATCTCAAAGTTCACGGGATCAAGCCCTGAGTTGGGCTCTGCACTCACATCCAGGAGCCTCCTTGGGATTCTCTCTCTCCCTCTCTCTCTCTCTGCCCTCCCTTTCTGCCTCTAAAAATAAATCAACTTAAACAATGTTATAAAAATTAGGAATTTTTAGTTAAAATCCAGACTTCTGGGTCCATTTTAAATAGTCGGAGGAGCTGTTGGTGCTGCATGGCCAGCAGTCGCTCACTGGACCCAGGCTCACAGGCATCCCTTGCCCGTCCTCTGCCCGGCCCTGTGGTTCAGTCACGGCAGGCCCGGACACCGGAGCTGGTTCAAGCATGCTTAAATCCCTTTCAACCCACCGAGAAACACTTCATCAGCTCCAGAAAGTGAAAAGTCAGATTTAAGGACTTATTAGCAAACTGGGGCTCAATGGCAGAAGCGAGGTGCTGGGGCCAGCCGGCCTCATCCGTGTTCCAGCTCTATTATTATTAGCTGTGTGACTTTGAGCAAGTTACTTAACCTCTCTGTGCCTCAGTTTCCTGACTCTTATGATGGTAATGACAACACTTTGCTCCCAGGATTGTTAGGAGTCTTAAAAGAGTTCACATACACACAGTGCTTAGGAGAGAGCCTGGGTCGTGGAAAATGAGAAGGGGGCAGGGCAAGTGATCATGGCATGCCCAATAGGTGCCCGGGCACAGCTCGCAGCACCCAGCCCTGCAACTCGTTAGCTGTGTGCTCTCGGAAAGCCCTTCCACTCAGCTCAGCTGAGGGTACTTTGATTTATTTCTTAGATTTTTCTTTAAAGGGAGTTTTGGGTCTTCCTATTTTTTTTTTGAGAGACAGAGAGAGAGACAGAGAGAGAGAGAGACAGCGCAAATTGGGGAGGGGCCGAGAGAGAGAGAGAGAGAGAGAGAGAGAGAGAGAATCCTAAGCAGGCTCCACATTGTCAGCACAGAGCCCAACGCAGGGCTCGAACTCACGAACCGTGAGATCAGGATCTGAGCCAAAATAAGAGTCGGACGCTCAACCGACCGATCCCCCAGGTGCCCCTGAAGGTGCTGTTAGCACGTGGGGGCAACCTCACAGAGCGGGGACCCCACAAACGACAGCTATCTCCGCAAAGCGCGGGCCGAATGCCCTTGGCCCCTGCCCACCGCGTTCCCCGGCCGCGCCCACCCTTCCCAGAGCTGGCGAGCGGACCCTGCTCCAAGGCCGTGGACCGACCAGAAAGGAACAAAGAGGCCCTTCTGGGCACAATGGCACCATTGTGAGCACACGGGGCTCATAGTGTCCTTTCTGTCCCCGACCTGCAGAGATGCCCTGTGGGGCTGGGTGGGGAGGCGTGGGAGCCCGTCCAGAGTTCTGCCAGCTAGTCTCAGAGAAGGTCAAGGAGGAGGCACGGCCCCGCTGGGCCTTGTGTGGGTGTCCTTGTTATGTAGACGAAGAATCCGGGGCCCAGAGTGGGAGAGACGCTTGCCTGACGTCACAGAGCAAATCGTCACAGAGCAAATCGAGGGCGGCAGCCCCTGCTCCAGGCCTCACCTCCCCCGGGTTCTTAGACCCTCAGACCTTAAACATTTGACCTTTTCTGCAAATGAAGTTGTGTGTTCTGTCATTAAACACACGGACAAGATGCAAAAAAGTAAACATTTATCTTGCAACTCAAGTATTTAGAATATATCTAAACTCTTACCCTGTTTCGGCATTTTTCCTTCTTTTTTAAAAACAATAGTTTATTGAGATATACTTTACATAGCACAAAACCCACTTTTGGAACGATGACTGGTGGGTTTCGGTGTAGGCCGCAGAGTCATCGCTGCGGAGGCTCCTGGTAATCTCGCCTGCTGACTCACTTATTCTAGACAGTTGGTGCAGGCGGAACCCTCCGCTGTGGTCTCCTCTGATTGGCTTGTGTCACTCAGCGTGAGGTCTTCCGGGAGCATCTACATTTAGCCTGTAGGAGCACTCCACCCCTTCGTGGCCGGGGACCGTCGGGGGACCTGGCCGCACCGAGTAGTGTCGGTGCCCTCGAGGGCGGTGGCCGCGTGGCTGGCTCTCATGGACAGCGCTGCCGTGGGCACTGGGTACCAGTGTTCGTGCGGACATGGTCGCTCTCGGCACCTACGGAGGAGCTGAACGACTGGTCGGATGGCGACTCTGTGCAGAACCGTCGAGGACCCGGCAGACTGTTTTGCTGCGCTGCCAGGGCGAGCCGCTGAGGCTCCGCGATCGCTCCATCCTCACCAGCACCTGTGATCGCCCATCTGCGACCCCGCAGCGGCCCTGCCAGCTTGGACCTCCCGGCCACCTGGTCCCCACCTGCACGATGCCCAGGGAGGCCCTGGGCTACTCCTCCCCTACGTCAAGGCTCCAGTGCTCTCTGGTCCTGCCTCCTTGATACGAATGCCGTCACTGGTGGAGGGCGTGTGGCGGGATGCTCCTCACTGACGGGGCACCTGCCAAGGGTGGAAAACGGACCCGGTCCGAAGGTAAGCGCTCGGCGGGGGCAGCAGCTGGCGGCACACGGGTCCCTTCATGCAGGTCTGCCTGGCGCCCTGAGGCACTTTGCGAACCGCTAGGCTGAATGGGTGGCTCGTTCGAACCTCCGTGGTGTCAGGCCAATGCCCGCGTGCCTGCTTCCTGCGCACTTGGCAGAGAGGCAGCGTCGAGTCTGCTGCACAAAGAACACGCTCACCACCCGGGCAGTGGTGAAGCCTTCCCGGGGAAGGGGCCTCCTGACTGAGCCCTCCCAGGATGGAGCTGAGACAGGAGAGTGGGGGGCGCCAGCGCTTTCCTCCAGGGGCGTGCGTGGTCACCAGTTCGGGAGCTCCTTAGGAACCTCCTTCAGCCCTCCCTCTCTCACCCCCCATCATATTTTGCAGTTGAGGAAACGGAGGCCTACATTGGGAAATGATTTGCAGGGAGGTTAAAATTGCGAAATAAGTTCCTCAAAAAGTTAAACTTAGAATTCCCGTATGACCCAGAAATCCCTGGTCTCTGGATACGTAACCGAAAGGATTGAAAGCAGGGATTGGAACAGATTCTTGTGCAGCAGCATTCAGAGGAGCATCGTTCACAACAGCCAGAGGGTGAAGTAACCTAACTGTCCATGGACAGAAGAAGAGATAAACAAAATGTGACCTACGCACGCAACGGAATATTCTTCAGCCTCAAAAAGGAAGGACGTTCTAGCACCTGCTCCGACATGAACGAACCTTGAGGACAATATGCTCAGTGAGATAATCCAGTCAGAAAAAGACAAATATTGTATAATTCCACTTACATGAGGTACCTGGAGAGATCGTATTTATAGACAGAGCAGAATGGTGGGTCCCAGGGCTGGGGGAGGTGTATGGGGAGCCAGCGTCTCATGAGGACAGAGGGTCCGTCCGGGAGCCGGATCGTTCTGAAGACGGAGGGTGGGGATGGTTGTACGTCAACACGGATGCACTCAATGCCACTGAACTGCATGTATTTTTTAATAGTTTTTTTCTTAAATGTTTAGTTACTTACTTTCGAGAGAGAGTGTGCATGTGTAAGCAGGGGAGGGGAGAGAGAGAGGGAGACACAGAATCTGAGGCAGCTCCAGGCTCCGAGCTGTCAGCGCAGAGCCCGACGCAGGACCTGAACCTACAGACAGCGAGAGCATGATCGGAGCCGGAATTGGATGCTCAACCAACTGAGCCACCCAGGCGCCCCTGCGATGGTCCCATTTTAAAGTCCTCCTTTTGTTTTGCTTTCATTTTTCTTTCTCATCTATTTTTATTTTATTTTATTTCTGAGAGACAGAGAGAGGCAGTGCGTGAACAGAGGAGGGGCAGAGAGAGGGAGACACAGAATCCAAAGCAGGCTCCAGGCTCTGAGCTGTCAGCACAGAGTCCGACGTGGGCTTGAACCCACAACCATGAGATCATGACCTGAGCAGAAGTCGGGCGCTTAACTGACTGAGCCACGCAGGTGCCCCCTCGGCTATTTCTTTTTAAATAACCTTTTTATGATCACACAAGTATATATATGCATTTTAGGAAGTTAGAGAATAAAGGTAAGCAAAAATTCAAAAAGTAAAACTTAGAATTACTCTTCCCCAAGTGTCACCACTAATACCTTAATATATATGGCCTTCTTTTTACTAAAATGAGAGGTTACATTTTATCTGCACTCAGCTTTTTCCACTTTTCTATTGCAGTAAATTTTCATCTCATCTAATATTCAAATGACATTTGAATTTTCTCCCGGGACCCTCAGATCTTTTTCATAGCTGGTTTATCCAGAACAGTGTCCAATCCAGGATCATCTGCTGAACCTGATTCCTACAGCCCTTCCTCCTCTTCATCTGGAAAAAGGCTATCTGGAAATAGAATATAGTTGAAGACCCCGGGCCCTTCATCCTGCAGAGCTTCCCGCCTCCTGGTCTTGTGTTGTGGCTTCCGTGTGGTGTCGTCCATGTACATTTCTTGTAAACTGGAATGAACGTATAAAGCATTTTTTTGGATAGAATAACTACCATTGATTCTGCGTACTTCCTATGACATCACTACCGAAGGCTCATTAGCTTGCTGAGGAATAGTAAAATCACAGCAAAACCCAGATTAATTTCTCAGTTGGGGTGGTGACAGCCGGCCCCCTGCATCGGGCAGCTGGGAAGTAACAGGAAGAGTGTCACTTGCGCCCTGTGTAAATACCCAGGTCCCCGCCAACTAGGAATACGGTGGTTTAGCTACAATGGAAATCTTGTTCGTTAGGGTTTGAAAACTATGCTCTTTCTGATCCTCCACGTTCGTGGGGTTTTTCCCTACAAAGCAGAGCCCTCCCTCATCCACGGGGACCGGTTGGCGACGGGGAACTACAGGTCCTACGAGAGACGCAAAATGAGTCCTTCAGTTTTCAGTTTCAGTGCGGGAGAAGCCTCACACAGCGCCCCTGCCCACACGCAGGTGTTTCAGTCCGCAGGAAAGGTCTTCGCCTTTCAGGTCTTTGCGGGAGCAAACGCGGACCGGTGTTTTCGGCTTCCGAGACTGCGTTAGCTTTTGCACGTCCCTCCGCTGTGTGAACAATACGCGGCCTCGCGGAAAATGCCCGGGAAACCTCAAACGCGCCCCCGGGCCGCCCCCGCACGCGGCCGCCCCCGCCCCGGGGCCCCGGGCCGCCCCCGCACCGCCCCGCACCGGGCCCCGGGCCGCCCCCGCACCGTCCCCGCACCGGGCCCCGGGCCGCCCCCGCACCGGGCCCCGCACCGCCCCCGCACCCGGGCCCCGGGCCGCCCCCGCACCGCCCCCGCACCGGACCTCGGGCCGCCCCCGCACCGCCCCGCACCGGGCCCCGGGCCGCCCCCCGCACCGCCCC
>JAQQST010001932.1:0-11303 GCA_028646485.1 Cryptoprocta ferox
GCTCTCCCATGTCCTTCATTTATTAAGAAGCTCATGTTTCCATAGGGACCACTCAGATATCCCAGATCACCTCCCCATCTCAGGGTCAGCTGGTTGGCAATCTTAAATCCATCTGCATCATTAATTCTCTTGCACCAAGGAACCTAACACATTCAAAGTTCTGGGGACTAGGACATCTTTGAGTGGGGAGTCATTCTGCCCACAGAGGGTCAAGCAGGTACCTGTTCCATGGATCCCCCCCTCCCCTCCCCTCCTCAGGTGCTTGGGAAATGCTGGGAAGGAGTGGGAAACTGGCATTCCTGCTTTCTCACATTCTCAACATGGAAGAGAGGCTGGGCCATCAACCTGAAGCCCACCCCCTCAACAGGCATCCAAAGAACATTTAATTCCTTCATCAAAGGGCAAACACTCTGCCCCCATTTCACTCCATCCCAGGCCGTGGTGATGATGCATTTCCTGCCAGAAGTGCCCTCCATGGCCTCCCTTTGAGCTCCAGTCTCTTTCTTCCCTTCTCAAGGACCCTATTCCTTGGAGCCGCTGGACAGTGTGTTCTGTCATGTGAGCAAATGAGTCCAGGCACTTGGCTTACGCATCACGACCAGCTTCTGTCCTACTTGTGGCTATTTAGAAACTAGTTGTTCTGTTGAGTGGGAAAGGGGGATACAGGACTTTTAGGGGACTGAAGGTCACAGAAAGAAGCCTGCAGGAGGACAGATAGGGTGGCAGCCCCACAGGGAGAGGAACGTGGGGAAAGAGCACAGTGGGTTCAAGAATAATTTTAGGAAATGCAAGGCAGCATGTCCTCTCCCTCAAGAAAAGCCTCTTGTGAAATGGACATGACAAATCTTGCTCAAGGCAGGCAGAAGGAGAGAAAAAAGCTGGCCTCCAGGAGGCTCCTGACACTGCTTGTGGAGGAGGGGATGAGGCAGAGGGTGAGGGCATAAGATTCTTGTAACCTGATGGGGACTGCCAAGGGGACATATGTGAGCAAGGGCCCAATTGTCCAATAGGACATGTGCCCACTGTCCAGGGTGTATGAGATAGTGCACCCCCTGTGTGCTACCAGGTGGGAGTCATAGCTGGGAGAAACTCCTCCCAGGAGAAGCTAGAAGGTAAGCAACCAGATTGAAAGGGGAGTGGAAATTTCCCTCTATTCTATTAGGTAATATTATATCCTAGCTTTAAAGATGGGCAGATGGGTAATTTGGGATAAGTTTGGGCTCTGTGCTGATAGCCCAGAACCAAGAGCCTGCTTCAGATTCTGTCTCCATCTCTCTCTGCTCCTCCCCTCCTGCGCTCTCTCTCTCTCTCTCTCTCTCTCTCTCTCTCTCTCTCTCAAATATAAAAATAAACATGAAAGAAAGAGAGAGAGGAAGGAAGGAAGGAAGGAAGGAAGGAAGGAAGGAAGGAAGGAAGGAAGGAAGGAAGGAAAGAAGATGGGCAGAATTTACACAAGATGGGACAGATGTAGAATCAAAAAGTCAGGCAAGGGTAAACACTTGATCCTGGGTGGCCTGCTGGTGAGGTGGGGAGGATGTCGGGGGATGCAGCAACAAAAGGTGCCCCTGCTTGGGTCCTGCTATTACTGTGCTGTGGGGAGTCAGGGGGACTCCAGCAGGAGAATAAAGTCAGCCTGAGCAGGAGAACCACAGCCCCTATGTCACAGACACTCCCTGACTGCTGATCAGGGAACGGGCAGTGATTAGAGTTCCAAGAGAGATGAGGGTCCCTATTAGGTGAGGACTCCCCTCGTCCTGATGTCAGGAATAAACTCTGGCTCTCTCACTGCTCTGCACAGGTCGGGGACCTTGGTCATCAATGTAGCAGCAGAGAATCTTCCTGTGTGGATCCTCCTGGTACCTATTCTCTTTGCGACCCTTGAGTGGCTCTGCCAAGGATAAATGACTATTGCATCATTCAGGACTTTGGACAAGGGTGGGTTTTCCAACTCCAGACCAACCAGAAAGTAGAAAACCTCAATTAAACAAAAAAGCTTGAAAGTGTGTCCACATGCACAAAGACCCCTGATAAGCCAGCTGTACAGAGGTCTGCCAATTCCACCTTCTGCTGCATCAGTGCCTCCCAGAAAAGAATTGCCTGAGTGTAAAAGATTGAAGGCAGGTTTGGACCATCACCTGACCCACATCCTATCTGTTTGCACTGTACATTTCCTATTAAATCTGTGGCTTTCCTCTGCTCTTTGGATATTTTTTTTTTTGGGGGGGGGGACACTGTTCCGATGTTTTATATGTGAGAGTATGAGCCAACCATTCTAGAGGCTGTGAAGTGACTCTAAGTCCAACATAGATTTAGATTGTTTCCAGCAACAGGGAGGTGGGAGAGTAGAAGGGAGAGGTCTGGATAAGCCTTCTTATCCCCTCAAAGAGGTCCTGACAAGGGCTCCCTCTTTGTAGATGCAAAATTTCACTGATGGCCAAGAGAGGTAAAGAAATGTATAGGGATCTATGTCTGGAAATTATTTTCTGTATTTTAAAAAAACGTATCATGGTATATGTATACCTCAAATATTACAGTCTTCACATGTTAAGTGCACAGTATAATCACCTTTTTTAGGCGTGGAATATCTAGGTTACTTTCATCTCAAACAAGATCTTAATACAGGTATGGATATATCACTATAAATTTGACAAAACTCATTGAAGTTACTCTTTTTCCCCTCTGTAAAGTATAAGTGTTTTGTGGGGAGGGGCTTTGAAACAATGTAAATATCCACCTATCCCTGTATCTACATCAGTGGATATCCAAACACAGGGACTTACCCAGTGGTCACAAGAAACAGTTCATTTCTGCTCCTCCATTTGTATCTTGACCTCACTGGTCCTTAAGTGCAGGGGCTCCAGGGACCATTGGGACTATCCCATCTAGACGTGACAGTCTAAGAGACTCAGATCTCCCCATCACAGCTGTGATACTATCCATCTTCCGGCAGCTCAGACCCACCATCACCCACTCCTGGGTTTGGCCTGACCTTTGGCCTTTCCACACACCCCCATCCACCCTCTCCCTCAGCTGAGCAACTGCAAGCCCAGAATACTGGGTCCTTCATGTTTAACATCTTCTTACTTACTCATCAAAAAATAACAACAAAGACATTTTCTTTTTTATTTTCAAAAGTATACATAGTTCCTCTCAATAAAGATTTGGGGGTTTTTTGGGTATTTTTCTCTTCCACTTACATTCTTCCTAGGCTCTGTCTATTCTTTTTTGTGTGTGTGTCCATATTTTATTTTGAACCATGTTATTAGAACTATAAATCCATGTTTCCGCCAAATTCATATGTTGAAACCCTAATCAGGGAATATACCAAGGACTCACCAGTTTAGAAGTCTTTGCAAGTGTCTAGAATACTGGTAGAGGAGATTTTGGGAGGTCCTTTCCTACATTTCAATAGATCAGAGAGTGCTAAGATGAAAAGCTTAGACTAGCATGGTGTCTGTGCCATATTTATTATGCTGGATCTTTGTATGGTGGTCTCATTTGGAATAGAAACCAACATAGAGTGGGCACACCAAAACAGAAGTAACCTTGTACATCCACAAGTTTGAGGGTAGAAACTACACCAGACTTGGGATCAAAGGCTTTGTTTCCAGTTCTGGCACAGGGGTCATTGGCTCTGTGGCACTGGGCAAGTGTCTTCTGTTTGGGCTGACTTTCCTCATGTGTAAAGTAAAGTGATTAATGTCCCCCATACTGCCTAGTGTCTAGTTTGTCTAGAATCAGGAGATGTTCAGAGGAGATGGGACTGTGCCTGCCTCCCATGCAGTGGCTGTCAATGAAAGTTTCATGTTACTTATAAAGACAATGATCAATGTCAGGGGGCATTGGCTACTCATGGAATTGCTCAGTGAGACCTGCTTTATCATCAGAGTGGGAGGTGACCCCCAGGGAACTGAATAGGACCCTGTCTCTTGTCTGGGTAAGGAGAAGGACACCAGTCTGTGTCTTCTAGGCTCCCTGCTTTGGAGGGGTAGAAAGAAAGTGTAGGCACCATGGGGGTGGGAGGGATCCCTGAGCATGCCATTTCTGTCTGAGGGAAAATGAAAGATGAACACTAATTTCTGGTGCCACAAACAGTACCTCCTTTTCTGTAAGAGACTTGTAGAAGCCACCACATTTGGTGAGAAAGCAGAGAAGGGGCCCTGTGTCCATCATAGACTGTCTGGAGACCTTTATTTTCACAGTGGCCATGGGGAAACCTCCGTGCAGATGATGTGCAGCTCACTGGTGCAGGACTGAGATGGACTGGGTGATGGAAGGTCTAAATGGGCTCAGTCTTGATCCCGTGGCCCAGGTGGTGGTCTCTGTCTCCTCAAGAGAGACGTTCTCACTCAGGCTCTGGACTGAGGTCTCAGAACCCAAAGTTTTCTACCCAGAAGCCTTCAGGGAAAAGCAGCAAGTCAAGCTCTGCATCCTGGTGACTGGAGAGTCTGTGGGAGTGTATTTACTTGTCTATATGTGTCCCTTTGTTGAAGTGTGTCTCAGATAACACAGAGAGCTGGGGCCAGAGGGCTCCTGGCCAAGAACAGTAGGGAGACAGATGAGTTTTGGGATCTGTGACATCCAACTTCCATCAACCCATGGCCCCTTCCACCAATTCACAGTCCCCAAAGGGCTGCTATGGCTTGCTAGTGCCACTGTTCTCTCTGGTGGGCATGACTGGATAGGAAGGAAAAGGCTGGCTGATTTTGTCAGAATAGTGTTCTTTGCATCTATGATATTTATACTCTCTCCTGTAATATTTCCCACCGTTGCTTGGGGTTTTTGTCTATTTTAAAATATATTCGTTGTTAACCATAGCTTCTCTTTTTTCACTATTTAACTTATCCCTTTCTTGGTGATATTTCATCGTGATGTAGATTTTCTTTTTAAAGGACTCAGGGCACTGTATTTCATGCATGAGATTGTTGTCAGAATATTCCCAGAATATTCTGCCATTTGCTCAGAACATATAGATTCTTCTTCACTGTCTGCTGGGATGCAGTGTTGTTATGAGACTAGCCTATTTCTGTCACACACAACGTGATCCTTCTGATATGACCTTCTGATTTGATCATCATTCCTGATACCACCCTATGTGATTCTGTCTTTATCCACAAGGTTCAGTAACTTCATACTGTTCTGGATGTGGATCATCTGTATCAGTTCCTTTCCTGGGTCACCGGGTGGGCTTTCAACGACAGCCTGAAAGATCCCTTTGTTCCCGGATAGTTTTTAATTCGGTTCAATTATGTTTACTTTGGCTTCTCTTTTCTCCTCCAAGGGAATAGCCAGTGTACATTTGTGGCATCACTTCTCTGTCTCCTCTACCTACGTCTGCCTCTCCACACGTTTTATACTGGTTCACTTAAACATCGTTTTATGAAATTTCCACAAGGCACCACGTCTGTGTGTTTTCAGGCACATTTATCATTACGTTTTGTGGTTCTTTCCCCTGATTCTTTCTTCTGGCCAACGTTGGCTCTTTCTCTTTCACTTCTTCTCTTTCCTGAGGTCAGCCTGCTTGCTGTCCATCACCTTATCTTGTGCTTCACTCTCTTTACATTTATAGAATCCTCCTGTTGTCTATCATTTCCCTGAGACTGAATAGAACTATTTATATGAGCTTACTTGCTTATGTTTCCTTGGGCATTCCCTTTTGTGAAGTATGCTCTTTTTTTTTTATTTGTTCTTGTGTTCTTTTCTTTTCTTTTCACCTATAAGGTTTTGAAGGTGCTACTTCCTTTACAAATAAAAGCTGATATTTGCCAAACTCTAGTGTGGGGAAGAAAGTGTCTGGGAGGGTCTGCAAGCTAGAGTAGGTGGCAGCCTGGAACCAACTGCTCGTGCTGAAAGCAGGTGTCCTGTTGGTTCTCAGCTCACCCAGCATCACCTACCTGGTGGTTGTCTGCTTGGCAGCCTTTTGCTACTCCTTCCCCCCTGTCTCATTCACCCTCATCCCCGACAGCATTCTCCACTGCCTAGGGGCCCAGGCTATGTGCATCAATATGCCAAGCCTGCCAATCAGAGTATAAAGATAAAGAATTGACCTCATCCAAGGATGGGGATATGGGGTGGACATTTATTAACACATTCAGAGAAGGATAGAAATGTTATAACCTCTTTGGTAATATGCACCAAATTGAAAAATGTACCGACCAGTAACGCAGCTGTTTTTTATAGGAATATACCTGCATGTATATCCGTAAATGTGTATCAATCCCCATATGCAAGGAGAATCGTTACACAATTGCATGTATTTGTAGTTGCAAAAAAATCAAAATAACTGAAATGTCCATCATGAACAAAAAAATTAAACAAATCATGATATACAGGTACCATGAAATACTATGAAGCCATTAAAAACAAAAATCTGTAGATATTGTTATGGAATGATTTTTAAAATGCATTAAGTGAAAATAGGCAGGCTATAGAACAATATATGGTATTTTTCTTTGAGGGAGGGAAAGAATATACACACACATATATGCTTTAAAGCATAGAATTTCTCCTAAGGACACACACACACACACACACACACACACATACACACCTACACACATACACACCTACACACTGGTTACAGTCCTACCTTTGAGTGGGGGAGTAGGGTAGAAGACAGAACATACTTTTATACTTTACATTTTTGTGTATTTTTTTAAATTTCTCTTTCTAAAAATCCATAAATAAATATAAGAGTTGGCATATCTGCCCAGTTTTCCACTTGCTCCCTCTTCTCAAGGACGAGCCAGTGGTCCATGAGGAAAAAGTACTTCCTTGCGTCAACGGTCACTTGGACCCACAGTCATCTCCAACTCTCCTAATCCCACACCAGGCTGTGTCTGCATCAACTTGCCTGAGTTCCTCCGGGTGTATTTATTTATTTATTTATTTATTATTTATAGTTTATTGTCAAGTTGGTTTCCATATAACACCCAGTGCTCTTCCCCACAAGTGCCTTCCACCATGACCATCACCCCCCTTCCCTTTAGAAGCCAGAGCTGGTTCACTGAATTAAGAATATGCAGATCACCACCTGCTGGATGAGGAGGTGCAACCACAAGGGTGGGCAGGTAGGTAGCTCTCTCAGTAGTTAAGTTCCCATTGTGTGGACATAAAACAACCAGGATCTTCTTAAAGAAGGCAGAATTTCAATACACTCACACAATGGAAGCAGAGTCTCAATATTTATTGTTTACACATCCAGGGAAAAGGCATTCAATGAGCCTGGGGAAGAGCAGTCCCCCATCCTGGACCACGAGTGAGCACGGGACTGAGAGCAGGGTGACAGCTCCCGTGACTTACAAGGGGGTCGGGGAAGACATTACTGATTTTTCACAGAATCAACTCCAAGTGGTTAACTTAAAAGGTGCCCCAGAAAAAGCAAAGTAGGAACTTATGAAAGAATTCTAAACTTGGGTCCTTATCTAAATTTCCAGATTTCGGGTGTAAGCATGGTGGCCATCTTGTTAAATGCCTGGGAGCAACTCAGAAAAACAACAGCTCATTTTTCTCAAAAGTGTTTTACTCCCCCCATATAGTCATGGAGAACATGTGCTTTTTTTGATTGATGGACACTTGGTTCTTCTTCAGCTCTAATCCAGGGGTTTGAACAAGGATGTTGCAGCCATTTGAATCAGCACCTTCACACCAGGACTTCACGTAGGTCTCCCAGCTTGGGCCATAGTGACACTGCATGGTCACTTTCAGATGAGAGGAAAAGGAAGGAAATAATGAAGAAAAGAAAAAAAATTAATGAAGTTGAAAAGAAATAGAAAGTAGAAAATAGAGAATCCAAAAAAAGCAACAGTTATTAAAAAAAAAAAAAACCCTAGCAAGATATTAGTGATGAAAGGAGAGGTCTGAATAATTGATACCAGGAATGAAAAAAAGGTATATCACACAATATCCTGTGCATATTATAAGAAGGTAAGATAATAAGGGAAAAGGATAATAAAGGGAAATCTAATCAAGTTTATGCCAATAAATTTGAAACTTCAGGTGGAATAAAAAATCTCTACAAAAATAATGTATTATTCTAAAATAGGCACAGAGAGAAATAGAAATCCAGAATCATCTTACAATTATTTAAATGAATCATGTCCGTTATTAAAAACCTCCTGGGTGGCTGGCTGGCTCAGCCTGTAGAATGTGCTACTCTTGATCTCAGCATCGGGAATTCAAGCCCTCCTTTTGGTGTAGAGCTTACTTTACAAAAATAATAAAACACCTCTCTGAAAGGAAACTCCAAACACTTAGAGCTTCAACGGACATATCTGCTAAACATTTAAGGAAGAAGTAATGTCTATCTTACACCAAAAATTCCAGAAGGAAAGAGGATACAATCCCAAATCCATTTAATTAGATTAGCCTAGTCGTGATGACAGAACCTGACAAAGGCAGTACAATAAAAAATATTATAGGCAAAAACCACTCATGAAAAAATGCAAAAGTCTGCAAGCAAAAATCAGAAAGCTGAATCCAGGGATATAGAAGCAAGATAAGCAACACCAAGTGGAGTTTATTCCAAGAATCCAAAATTGTTTGAACATGAGGAAACCAATAAGTATAATATGCCACATTAACAGACTAAAGGAGAAAAATCATATGATCATCTTATAGATACGGACGAACGTATTTGATAGGTTTCAATAGCGCTTTGACTATGGAGGCCATTCTGGACCTCACGAATCCTCACAGCACCACAACTGTGCTGGGTCCCTTCCCTCTGATACTGGATATGGAACAGGGGGGTGGGAACAGCCACTATGAAGTCTTGGCCCCAAACTCCAGAAAGAGCAGGGACACAAGGCACCAGAGGTCCAGGAAAGCATTGGCAGGAATTGGAGTCGCTGGGTCCCATGGGAGAATGTCCCTTTGGCCCATGGGCTGAAACTGAGACCATCACCTGGATCTCTGTGGGCAATAGACTCAGACACTGAGCTGTGCAGAGAAACACGTGCCCAGAAAGGCTTGATCCCATCCTGGAGGAGGTGCTGGGAGCCATGAGAGCATCTAAGAGAAGCCCTGTCCCTCCCAACCCCAAGGGGCCAGTCGGGTTCTGGGAGAACTCAGGACTCAACCACCCTGTGTGACAGTTCATTCTGAGAGACACTGAAGTCACTGGAGAGGAACCTCAGGGCCCAGAACAGAGCAGGCCCTGAAGACACACAGCCACACTTATACATAGTCTTACCTGGGTCGATGGTCACTTTGACACTGACCCCAAGGTCGGTTCCGTATCTCTCAATCCCACACCAATAGGTGTCTTCATAGTTCCACCTGAGCTCCTCCATGGTCACAGTGAATGCGTGCATTTTCTGATTGTCCTTGATGGACACGTGGTTATTCTTTGCTTCCTTCTCTGATCCATTGGTCATAACAAGGATACGGCAGTTATCCCACTCAGCTCCTCGACACCACCACTTCTTGTAGGTCTCCCACCCAGGATCATAACGACATTGCACCCTCAACGAGCCCCGTATAGGGCCACTCACTGCATTTGACACTGCTCTGAGGGGATATGAGCCTGAAAAACACAAATCCATGTGCCTGTCACCACCACACCCCACCGCCTGAGGAAAAGCCACAGCCTCCTGTAACATAAATAATTCCAATAAACCCAAGTACCTGATGAGTTGAATAACAGTCAAAGAAGGAGGGAGGGGCAAGATGGTGGAGAAGTAGGGAGCTCTGTAATCTCTGCCTGCCCGCAACTATCAAACTGAGAAGGACTGAAGCCACAATACTCTGATCTGCAAGAGTGGGAGGAGTACACAAAGAGTCCTTATAGATGACAACCTCATAGATGCCTGCGTGAGTGCGAAATAAAAATGGGCCAGGCCGGAGGCTCTGAGGGGAGGGAGGACCAGCCCAAAACAGAGCCAGGGGAGAGCACCCAGAGCAGTGGCGCAGGGCTGTGGAGGGCCCCGCGTGGAGTGGCGTAGAGCCTAGGGGAAGAGAAAGAGAGCCTGAAAACACTCATAGAGTGGTCTCTGGAGAGGGGAGAGACCTCAGCCTGGGACGGAGAGAGATACTACCAACCCATATATAGCCGCTGGGCCCAGGGAGAGAAATTCGTCCCCCTCAGCGTTCTCCCTTGGGCTCAGCGGGTCACCGACCCCAGGTGGAGCCAGGGAAAAACTGGCCCCCTAGTCCCCGTACTCAATCCTGGCTAGAAAGCCGCCCACCTGCAGGAGAACATCTCATCTGGGCGATAGCATTAAAGTGCATGGACTAGGATTTGGAAACAAGGCGGGGCTTAGAAAAAGACAACTTGGCCCGCCTGTGGCACAGGGAGATCAGACTCAAAAGAGTGGCTTGCAAGGCGTGGTCCGAGAAGGGCTTAGGGCGCAGCCATTCTTCTCCCTGCAACCACCAAGGCAGGGCCTCGGAGAGCAGCCTCCGAGACCCGACCTACCTACACCAAACCACACCCATCCGCGCTGGAGAGCTGCCTTTTTTTTTTCCTTTTTTTTCTTTTTTTCTTTTTTCTATTTTCTTTCTTCCTTCTTTTCTCCTTTTCCCCCGTGGAGTCTGGGAAAGACCAACATTTATGCACTGCCATGATTAGATCAATTATTGCCATCCAGTTATATTTTCCCTTATCTCATTCTTATCTCTCCCCTCTGCAGGTTTTATGCTCTCAGACTGTCCTTTGTCGTTGGTTGTTTCTGTACCCACCCTTTCTTTTCTTCTTTTCCTTTCCTTTCTTTTCTTTTCTGTTCTTTTTTTATTTCCCTTTTTGGTTTGCTTGTTTATTTGATTTGTCTGTGTGTTTGCATGCTTTTGTTCCCTGTGTGTTTGTCTGTTTTCCTTTTCAGGGCTACCTCAAGAAACAACCCAAAGTACACGTGGTGGAGAGTCCCAAATATCACTGACTAGGGAAATAAAATAATCAAAGGCATAACAAGAAAAACTGAGAGACACCATTAAAAGAACACTTCCTGAAACGACAGGCCCTGGACAGTCACTGAGCCTCCTTTAATAGAGCAATACTAACAGGTGCACAGTGCGTAACAAGCTTTTAAAACTGACAACAGACAGAAAGCTAGCCAAAAATGATGAAACGAAAGAACTCTCCTCTAAAGAAATTCCAGGAAGAAATCACAGCCACAGAGCTGTTCAAAACAGACATAAGCAACATAACTGAACAAGAATTTAGAACAATTGTCATAAAATTAATCGCTGGGCTTGAAAAAAGCATGGAAGTCAACAGAGAAGCTATTGATACAAAGACTAGGGACCTTCAAAATAGCTGTGACCAGTTAAAAAAAAAAAGGCTATAAATGAGGTGCATAATAAAA
>JAQQST010001933.1:0-11288 GCA_028646485.1 Cryptoprocta ferox
AGACACATTCAGGAAACAGGGGAGCAGAGGTCCACACGCCAGAGCCAGGCACCTTCCCCTGACACTGCTGACATACAACAGGTATTTGATAAACGCCCCCAGAGACCACACTGGCAAGTAAGGCCAATACTCACATCCATAGAAGGCTCTGGAAAGGATCTGGTACTTCATATTGTCACAGAGAAGCTTCAGGGGAGCCCTGCAGGTGGAGGAAAAGAGGACACTTAGAAAAGACCACACAGAGCCCAGGTCTCCTGGAGGAGCACAGCCTTGTCACCTGTAGGGAGCAGATTAACACCAGCCAGTTAAGGGGACTGTCAGGGGACTGTTATTTCTACCCATTCAGCATCATTGCCACTTGCCCTCGTCTTAGGGGTCACTGCCTCCCCAACACTCAGGACCTGTGATTTGAATGAGGCTGATTCTACCCAGTACCTGACTCAGGCTGGAATCACAGTCACTGAATACGAGGTGGTCATGTGATCCAACCTGAACCATTGAGAATGAGCCCTGGGACTTTTGTTGGAACTACAGGGAAACAGACCCACTTTTCTCTGCCGAGTTCCTAAGCCAGAGGGATATAGGGCAGTGGCTGCTGGGACCCATTTTGGCCACTGCCTAGGAAGGGCCTGCCTGAGAATGAGACCACCAGAGGCAACCAGAGACAAGAGCTGAAGAAACAGAGAGATTTCTGTTTTTGAGCATCTGGAGCTAACCATGCCCGAAGTCACCAGCCTCTGGACTTCTCAGTCCTGTTGAGATTTTCTTTTGTATTTGAACTCATCTGAAGTGGCTTTTCAGCGATCTGCATCAAGCGTTCTGACTTCTAGGGGCACCTGGGTGGCTCATTCGGTTAAGCATCCAACTTCGGCTTAGGTCATGATCTCACAGTTTGTGGGTTTGCAACCTGTGTCGGGCTCTGTGCTGACAGCTCAGAGCCTGGAGCCTGTCTTCGGATTCTCTGTCTCCCTCTCTCTCTGCCCCTCCCCTGCTCATGCTGTGTCTCTCTCTCTCAAAAAAAATAAATAAAACATTAAAAAAAAAAAAGAGTTCTGACTTCTAAAGTGACCCGGCTGAACCAAACTGAGCCAGACTGGGATTCAGAGTCTGGCTGACGGCAAAGGTAATGCCTCACAGCTTCTCCTTGCATGAGGATTTTGGGGTCTGCTTTGGCTGAAACAGGAGAGGGGAGTAAGGCTCCAGCAGTGTTGGGGAAATCAAGGACTGCTGAAGGGAGTATCGTGCATTCTTGCAGAGAACAGAATGGAGGAAGAGCTGCATATTTTTCTCCAGGGAGACAAGAAGGAGGCCTGGCTAAGGTCCTCCAGTTACGTACATGGAGGCATTAAACACACAAGTCACACTGTACCCTCTGGTTGGTGGGGCTCAGTCTTGCTCAGGTTACCTAAGAACAGCATCACACTGGCATCGTCCCACAGTGGACTTGGCTATTTTAAAGGTAGTGAGCTCCCCATCACTACAGGCGTGCAAGCAGATGCCATGAGAGGGGATACTAGGTTAGAACAGCGTTTTTCAATGGCCCATGGACTACCAGCCCAGGAATCACTTGGGATTTCTCCAACATGTGGATTCCTGGGCCCCACACACACCTACTCAATCAGGACCCCGAAGGAAACTGTCTTGGACTCAGTATGTTTCGCTACCTCCCCCTCGTGATTCTGATGCATATAAACACGTAAGACTCTTGTTATATTACTGCTTCTCAAACTTAAAAGTACACATGTGATCTTAGGACCCTGTTAAATGCCAATTCTGCTTCCCTAAGTCTGGCAAGATGGACTGAGAATCTGGCCCAGCGAGGCTGCAGCAGATCTATGGATGATGTACTGAAAAGGGAGGCCTTGAATGATTTCAAAGATTTGATGCCAGCTCCCACCCCTTATGCCCCCACGGTTCAAGACTAGACCACCCACGGGGACAGGGGCCCAGCAAGGAAAAAGGGATTCCATTTTCCCCAGCCAGGCCAGGTGAGGTCAGTGGGAAACAGGACCAGTCACATGAATGCACTGGGTATCCCTGAAGACACACAAGTTCTTTGGGCGGGGAGAGAGATGATCTGGGGATTTAACTTTATCCAATAATACGGCAAGTGTCATTTACTGAACATTACCACGGGCCAGGTACCGTATGCTGGCCACTTTGGACCAGAGTTTGATTTGTCTTTACAATAACTATATAAAGCAAGCATTCGTATTCCCATTCAGTGGAAGAACAAACTGAGGCATGTGTGGTTGGCATTAAGTAATATTTGGTGTGGCCAAGCCCTTTAATGTGGAGCAAGGGGAGCCCCTGGCTGACCCATGACAGACACATAGTATGCATGATAAATAAACCTTTGCTGTAATAAGCCACTGAGCTTTCAGGGACTGTTTGTTACTGCAACATACCCTTGTTTATCCTGATTGATACACTAAAAAAAGCTCCGATAGGGGCGCCTGCGTGGCTCAGTTGGTTAAGCGGCCGACTTCGGCTCACCTCATGATCTCACGGTTCGTGGGTTCGAGCCCCGCATCAGGCTCTGTGCTGACAGCTCAGAGCCTGGAGCCTGCTTCGGATTCTGTGTTTCCCTCGCTCTCTGCCCCTCCCCCACTCATGCTCTCTTTCTGTCTCAATAATAAATAAAAACATAAAAAAAAAAAAAGCTCCAATAGCTAGGACTTCACAAGGCTTGGATTTAACCCAGACCAGAGTGATTCCACAGCCCATATCCCTCCTCTGAATTCAGTCCTGGGCAAGAAATGGGTGCCTACAAATCTGCGAATCTTTCCGTTCCCTCAACCCATGGCGTAAGTGCCTTGTACCTCTCATGGTTGCAGCCATTGGTTGAGCCTCCATCGGCGGAGCCACTCTGCGAACAGGATGAGCAGGAGGACTTACGGGGGCTGGGTTGCCACAAGGGTGGTAGGCTGCTCACGGAGACATCCATCAGGTCCTGGGGGGCTGTGGTGGAGGGAAGGGATGGAGCGAGAGCCCGTTAAGCCTACGTGGGTCACAAAACTTCACCCCGAAGCCAGCAGCTCGCCTCTAGGCCAGCACCCAGATGAGGAAAGGCGAGGAATGTGACAGCTGGAAAACCCAACCCCGATCATTATCTGACCCAGGCCTTTGAGCCCACCTGATCCAATGAAAGCCACCAGCAAGGTTTGGAGCCTTTACCAGATAGGAAGTGAAGACAGGAAGAAAAAGGAAGAAGTGGGGGGGGGGGGGAGGTAAAGACAGAAAGAGAGAGAGAGAGAGAGAGAGAGCGAGCACACCAAGAGCCAAGAAAATAGACCCAGCGCCAGAGCAGGAGGCCAAACCTCACTATGTTGTCATTCATCTGTTCTCCCAGGAGGCTGACAAGAAGGAAGAGGGGCCTGCTGGGGGTTTCTGGGGGAGGCTGATGATCCTGAGTCCCCAGGGGTAGACTCTCTGGGAGAGAGAATCTCTGGTGGGGAGGCAAAAAGGGAGCCTAACTCAACAGATGAAGCAGGGCACCCAAGGGCAAGGGACCCAGTGGAGTCCCCGCTGACGAGGTTCCCCGCACTGTCCATCAGCCTCAGCCATACAGCTGTGCCATCAATACGTCAAAAGCAGGTTGGCCACCCCCACCCAGAATCATGTAGAGGGCTTGCTGAAAGGCCAGATGCTGGTGTCCCACCCTGATCTACTGAATTAAATCCTCCTAGAGATACAGCCCTTAAATCTGTACATCAAAAGCAACTTTGATAACAGCAGCCACATTCGAGAACCAAGAGAGCATGACTGATCTCCTAACACTTGGGTACTGGT
Organism: Cryptoprocta ferox; assembly: GCA_028646485.1. Lineage (NCBI taxonomy): Eukaryota > Metazoa > Chordata > Mammalia > Carnivora > Eupleridae > Cryptoprocta > Cryptoprocta ferox. The sequence continues at coordinate 3,793 of JAQQST010001933.1, forward strand.
GATTCCTGACCAAGCGCTCCCAGGATGCAGCACTTGGCATTTCCCTCATGGCCTTCTTTCCCATCTCCATGGAAACCATGGCATCTGCAGGGCCGTGGGACAAACACGACGGTGACGCACGCGTTACGGTTTCTATTGTTAACTTCCTGGCCTCGTGGAAGCTCCAGACAGGTGCAAAAATTTTCTTTTCTCAAGGACAGGGCTCGGTAAACGTTTTCCGTTAAGGACCAGGCAGTTAACGTTTTAGGGATGGTGAACCATTTGGCTGTGATCATAGCCACTCAACTCTGCCTTCAGAATGCAAAAAATAGCCATGCACCAAATGCAAAAACCTGAGCCCGGATATGTTCCAATAAAACTTTATTGATGGGCATTGAAACCTGAATTTCAAATCATTTTCACATGTCACAAACAGTACTCTTCTTTTGATTTTTATCGATTAATAAAAATATGTAAACACCATTCCCAGCTCATGGGCTGCACAGAACGAGGCTGGCTCCACCTGTGGGCCCTAGTTTGCCAAGCCCTGCCCCAGGAGATTGAGAAGGGTGCACATATGCCCCGCCGGCCACACCTCCTCAAGGATGACCGGGGATCCCTGGCCTCCTCCCTTGGGCTGCAAGGTGGCGGGGAGCAGAATGGTTGTGGACCCAGTGCTACTTGTCCTCAGTGCTCGGTAGCTGACAGGGCCCAGCTCTACCCACTGACAGTGTAGAAAGCTGTCTTCACAATGTCCCATAGGAAGCTCTTCCCCGAGCTGACTCATGGATGAGCTGGCCAAGAAAGAACAGTGAGCCCCTGTAAAATGTCCTAGAAAAGCGTCCCCAGTTCTCTGCCTCCTTGATCAGTTTCAGCGAGCTGGGGCAAGGCTGCCTGCACCCCAGCCCCTCACACTCCACAGGCATCACCAATGGATCCCTTCACTACAGAACCCACAATATCCTGCACCGTGGAAGCTGGACAGCGTGAAGGGCATGTTTGTCTCCCATTTCCCTCACCCTTGGGACCAAGACTCAAATGACAACATGGCAGAGGTGGCCGGCACCCAGCCCCAGGGTGGGGGTAGCCCAGACGTTACTGGGGGACTGCTGCTGCAGGCCCGGCATGGGGAAGGTGGCGTCCCATCTGGCTCGTGCCCACTGACCGCTCCTGGCCACCACCAGCACGGACCGGCCGGCAGGAACCACCATCCAGGCAGGGCTCACGGAGATGGGGGGAGTGCCGCCCAAGCGGTTGGGAGCAACTTGAGACACAAAACAAAAAGCACCAGTGAAACGAATGTCCGAGGTGGGCAGGGCACTGACAGGGTCGAAGAGCCAATTCCTCAGGGTTGAACCTCTCCTATGCCCTGCTCTGCACGGCTCCGTGTTTATAAAGTGCCTACTGTGTACAGGCACAGGGTTGCCTTATTGTCCTCATGACCCCCTGAGGGATGCCTCTCTTCTCCCACTCTGCAGAAGTGGAAACTGAGGCTCAGAATGAGCCCCAGCCCCAGCAGGTGGTAACTGGCATAACATCTCTTTCATCCCCTTCTCTTTCCACCACCAGCAGCTGTCACTTACTGAGTACAAGTACTACCATTATCCCCTTTTGCAGATTTGGGAACTGAAGCACAGAGTATGTAAGGAGCATGCCCAGGACCGCCCAGCTAACAAACGGTGGCGTCAGACCCCCGGGATCCTATTTATACTCTCTCAACTGACATGCCCCCAACACCACCCTTGCTCTAGACCAGCAGCTGTCCCCCGGGGCAATTCCAGCACCTTGAGGACAGCTGGGGATGTATGGAGACATTTTTGGTTGTCACGACCTAGGAATCTGTTAGATGCTGCTGGCATCTATCTAGTGGGTAGACGACAGGGATAATGCACCAGACACCTCCCCACCGAATACACAATTATTCAGCCCAAAATATCAACAGTGCCGAGGTTGGGAAACGCTGCCCTAGACCAGCTCTGTTCAACCGGAATCCAACCTGAGCCACATGCTTACTTTAGAAGTTTCTAGAAGCCGCACTAAAGGAGGGGGGAAGAAACAGATGAAATCAGTTTCAACAGTATATTCTGCTTCACTCAGTATATCCATAATGTTACCGGTTGAACACAGTTTACAGTCTTTTTTGTTGGTTGTTCTAAGTCTTCAGAATGCAGTGTGTATTTGACACTTAAGGCACATCTCCATTCGAACTGGCTGCATCTCAGTGCTCGGGAGGCACACGCGGCTCACGCCTGCCGTCTCAGGTGGTATAGACAGTCTCAGCAACACAGGAGAATGGAAATGCCCTCCTCTGACTCTGAACCTGTCTCAATGTTTCAGAACTGGTCTCTGCCTCCTCCATGTACAAGGACCAGGCAGTGAAGACAGAGGCAAGAAGACACTGAAAGGGGGTTTAGAACCATCTGTGGCCACACCATCCCACCCACAGGGTCCCACCCACAGGGCAAAACTCTTCTCTCTTATTATTGAAGGCAGGTATCTGAAAACTTTTTCTAGAAAGGGCCAGACAGTAAACACTGTGAGCCATACGGTCTTGGTTACAACGATCTCGCTCTGCTGTTGTGGCGTGAATGCAGCCACAGACACTATGTCTACGAATGGGTGTGACCGTGTTCCAATAAAACTTTATTTACAAAAGCAGGCAGTGGGCCGAATTTGGACCACAGGAAGGAGTTTGCCCGTTTCTGATTCAGGCACTTCTTCAGAAAGGACTTCGGTGTTCTCAGAGATGAAAACCATACATGATTGGGTTAGCTCTGCGAGGCTCAGGCCACTGAGAAAATCAACCAAGGATGGAGCGCCATTTCCATGTGGGCTGAATCTGAGCTTGGGCATCAAGGGGGCGAAACCACAGTGTCTCCCGATCCTGGTCAAAAACAATCTGCATGGAGTGGTTGTGAGAGGTACAAGCTCTAGAGCCAAGACACCTGGGTTCAAATCCCAACCACACCAAGGATTAGCTGTGTGGTTCTGGACCAGTTTCTTAACCATTCTGTGCCTCAGTTTCCTCTTCTGAAAAGTAGGGGATGGTGAAGACAGTGGTACCTGCCTAGGAGGGCTGTGGTGAGGATTAGCATCGCACTAGGTGCTTGATACCTCATCACACTGACTCCTCAGAATACGAGCCTGGGTGGGGAGGGGCTGTTCTCCCCATTCTATAGACAAGGAAACGAGGCCTGGAGAGGGCAAATCACTTGGCTGTGCTGCAGTGGCAGAGGCGACTCCAGTGACATGCGCTTTGCTCAGCCAAGGGCACTTCTGCTCCTAGATGACACTCAGCAACGTCTGAATACATTTCCGGTTGTCACAGCTTGGTGGTGGGGGAGGGGGCAGAGGTGTTATGTGGCCGTTGGTGGCGGGAGACCAGGAATGGTGCTCAGCATCCTAAAAGGCACATGACATCCCCCCACCAACCAGCAAGAATTATTCCATCTAAAACATCAGCAGCGCTATGAGTGAGAAGCTTTGTTCTAAATAAATGGGGTTCACCGGGGCTTTCCTCAGAGGCAGATGAGGATTCAAGTGCCAGGAGCATATCTGGGAGACGTTTCCATGAAGCATGGGTAGGGGAGAGGCAAAGTGACAGGAGAAGGCAGAGCAAAGGGTTGGTTACCACTCAGGTTACCACTATGGGCAACTGGGGCTTGATCTCCTGGGGGGGGGCGCTCTGGGAGACATGCAGAACACACACGTCGGAGCTTTCTCACTGGGGTGGGGGGGGACCGGGTGCTTGTACACCACTTCCTGTCAGTGCTTGGCCGAGGGCTGCTCCAGGGAGGATCCTGGTTCCCTGACACCTCTACGCTGCCCCCACCCACAGGCAGAAGGGACCCTCAGGCAGACACTAAGGATGGAAGCCAGCAGCAGAGCCTGCCCGGGGTGTGGGTGGGCACCGCCCGCGTCTGTTCTGCTGGCACATGGAAAGTCCCAACATGCTAACACGGGCATTTCCCAGGTAAGTAAGACCTCCGGCCCCCAGCCTGGCTCCCAGCAGAGCCAACAAATTATATGTTGGATGAGCCTCTCTGGAGAGGGTTTCCTGGGAGGGCAGACATGGGGCATCCGGCCCCTCTGATCAGTCAGCGCTGGGGTGGGGCTGCATGAGCCGTGGTATCACCGACAGGCTGGGACGGCCCCAGACCCAGAACCTGGGTAGGAACGGACGTAGTAACAGACACTTCAGGACACTCTAAGGCTCCTAGTGATGCGGAAACGTGAGGCTTTGGTCTAACTGACCAAGAAGGAATGAACATATGGGTGAAGATACAAGACCAGCCCGAGCAATGTAAGACCTTACCGCCCAGCCTGCCACACATCCCCAGATCCAAGTGAGCGGTGGACAAGAGCTGGAGTGTGAAGTGACTCGGCACAATCAGCCCACTCCTGCCAGGGAGGACATCTGCTTTCAGAAGAGACTCTCAAGGCCCAGCAGTAGCCACGGAAGCAAAGGTAGGCTCTGAGCCATTACCCATCAAATGGAACAACGGCCCACCAAGGGTTACATAAAACGGGGTTGACAGAAGGCACCTACGGCTTAATACTGAGTTGTTGAACCAACGCATCCACACGGTGCTTAATAAATGCCAGGACTCTGGGGCACCTCGGCTGCTGGGTCAGTTGTGTGTCTAACTCTTGGTTTCGGCTCAGGTCATGATTTCATGGTTCTTGAGTTCGAGTCCCACATCAGGCTCTGTGCTCACAGCTCGGAGCCTGGTTGGGATTCTCTCTCTTCCTCTCTGCCCCTCCCCAGCTCGCTCTCTCTCTCTCTCAAAATAAATAAATAAATAAACAAATATTAAATATCTTAAATAAATGAATAAATAAAATAAAATAAGATAAAATAAAATAAGCCAAATGCCAGGCCTCTGAGAACTTTCCAAATATTAGTTCATTTGATCCTAATAACACCTCTGTGGTAATGACCTTAATGGTAACAGTCTCCACGAACCAAGCATCCATATCACGGCAATCACCGTCCCAAGTGCCAGACATATATCAGCGTCTTGTGTGCCAGCATTTGGTGTTTTGCTGCCCACCTCTGCCATCTTGACTACCATTTATTGAAGCCCTATTGTGCGAGACGTTATTCTAGGGACTTTACATTGAGCACCTCATTATCCCACGGAATCCTGACAACTGTATAGTGAAATGAAATACTAACAACCACATAATGGCAGCTAGCATTTACGTGTTCTCTGCCAAGAGCCTTCTCTAATTTAATCCCCACAAGGGCCCTATGATGCAGGTGCTATACGAACATCCCCATCTTACAGATAAGGAAACCAAGGCACAGAAGGGTGAAATGACTTGCCTCAGTTCAGCCAGGATTCCAGAGCCCACTCGCTATCCCATGGCACCTCCTGCTTCAGGTTCATCTTTAATAAGCTAAGTAGTGTGTGGTTCTCATTTGGGGGAAAACTGAGATACTGACTTCCTGGTTTCAGGGCCCTTCCCCCCACTCTACTGGCCCCAGAACCCAGACCACCTGTCCACTAATTCCAAACAGCTGGAGTTATTTTCACGCTCAGCTAACGTCCTGGATCTCGGGGACCCAGAGACTGGGCAGCTTACCGAATTCAGACTGCATGCCGGGGTACATGATCCTGAACACGTAATCCGTGGCCTCGTCATCTTCCTTGTCCGAAGACGTGGACTCGGCAGAACCCTGAGGGCTTCGCTTGCGCAATTTGGGAAATACTTTGCCCTGAAAGCACATGTCCCAATGGACAGCCCTTGGGATACATCTGTCCCCACAACCTGGACAGCCTGAGGGTCTCAGTGAGGTGTGCATGAGCCCACGAAGCCACGTAAGCAGCCATGGGCAAGAATGACCACCCCGGGGCGCCTGGGTGGCTCAGTTGGTGGACCATCTGACTTTGGCTCAGGTCATGATCTTGCAGTTCATGAGTTTGAGCCCCGAACTGGGCTTGCTGCTGTCAGCACAGGGCCCGCTTCGGATCTTCTGTCCCCCCTGCACCTCTGTCCCTCCCTTCCTCACACACTCTCTCAAAAATAAATAAAATATTAAAAAATTAAAATAAAAAAGAATGACCACTCCCCACGGCTGACCCCCGCCAGTCCCAGCCTCCCTGGGCCCCCCACGATCACTCACCTTCCCCCGCTGAGACCAGAGTGGAGGGTCCAGCTGCCCGTGAGGGAGCAGCCCGTTTTCCAGGCACGAGAGGAACTGTAGGAGGTGCCCCCCCTTGGGGAAGCGGAATGGCGGCCTCTGGATCCCGTCCTGGCTGACCAACACCACTGTCCCACCGCTGTCCACTGCCACAGCAACCCAGCCAGAGGAGACCCGGCAGGAAGTCACTATGAGGCATGGGGATGGGGCCCTCCAGACAAACACACCGCCCTAGGCATGCCAAGCCAGACCCACGGACCTGCTCCCAGGCTCTGGGAAAGGCCTGAGCAGGTCAGGGGAAGTCCCAGAGCCCCTTCCATCCCACCTGCCACTGCTGCTGACTGGGAACTGTGGGACGTGGTCCAGAAGAATGTGGTCGGCCCCCCCTGAGCTCACCCACCAAAGGGAAATGATGCCTCCAAACGCCCTATGTCCCTCAAGCACCCTCTGTGCATCAACCTGACTTTTTTTGTATGGAGGCTTTCAGACCTACCCCTTCTCAGGGCAGTAGTTGGCTTGCTAGCATATATTGGGCACTTACTGTATATAAGCACAGCCTGTTAAAGGCAGCGTCTTATTGGCAGACCCATGAGGTCTCTCATTTGCCCATTTTACAAATGATGAAACCAAGGCTCAGAGAGGTTACATAACTTGCTCAGAGTTGCACAATAGGGCCTGGATCCGAACCCAGGTCTCATTAAATAAGCTTAATGTGGGGAGCCTGGGTGGCTCAGTTGGTTAAGCATCCGACTTCGGCGCAGGTCATGATCTCACGGTTCGTACTTCGAGCCCCATGTCAGTCTCTGTACTGACAGCTCAGAGCCTGCAGCCTGCTTCAGATTCTGTGTCTCCTTCTCTCTCTCTGCACCTCCTCCCTCCTCCCTCTCTCTCTCTCAAAAACAATTAAACATTAAAAAATTTTAAATAAGCTTAATGTGTCATGCCTTGGTAGAGCCCAGATCCCTTGCTTTCTACAACAGGCTAGCCCTCTGCTTGTTCTGAGTGTGCCTTCTTTGAGCTTTAGAGGAGAAATCTAGCTATTAATCCCAGATCTTCAGAGCACTGACTATGGAGTGACAAAGACTTGGGTTTGAGTCCAAACTCTGGAGCTTACAGGCTGTGCAACTTTGGGCCAACCTGTTTAGAGCCCTGCTTGGCACAGCACACACGCTCCGTTAAGTGTCAGCAGCTAACACTGTAGGTTTGATGCTAAGCCCTTGAACGTATGTCATCTGACCTTGACAACAATGCCATGAGTAGGCGCTGTTGTGATTCCATGTTACAGATGGGGAAACCGAGGCTCAGAGAGGTGAAATCACTTGTTTGAGGTTGCACAGGTAGTACGGAGGTGGGAGCAGGCAGGGGAGCC
>JAQQST010001934.1:0-11288 GCA_028646485.1 Cryptoprocta ferox
CGTCGAGTGGGAACTTAAGGCTTTACCACACTCATTACAGTTATAAAACTTCTCACCAGTGTGAATTATTCGGTGTCTGTTAAGTCGGGAGATCGAAGTAAAACCTTTCCCGCATTCGTTACATCGATAGGGCTTTTCTCCAGTGTGAATTCTTTCATGCTGAATAAGAGATGCACTCTGACTGAAGGCTCTCCCACATTCACTGCACTTAAAAGGTTTCTCTCCTGTGTGAATCCTCTGGTGATACCGAAGGGATGAGCTAGACTTGAAGGTGTTGCCACATTCGTTGCATAAATAGGACTTCTTTCTGAGGTGAATTCTCTGACACCCAGGAAGGCCGGATGCCTTCCTCCCTGGATTATATTTATGGGGATTTTCTCGAGCATGGATTTTTTGATGTATAAAAAGGCCGGACCTTCTGCTGAAGGATTTACCGCATTCTTTACATCTATAAGATTTCTCCACAGTATGGGTTCTTAGGTGTTTATAGAGGGACGTACTAAGAGTGAAGGCTTTCCCACATTCTTTACATACGTAGGGTTTCTCTCCAGTATGAGTTATTTGATGTTGAATAAGAGCTGAACTTTGGTTAAAGGCTTTTGAACATTCTTTACATTTAAATAATTTCTCTCCACTATGGTTTTTCTCATGCTTGCGAAGGGACGAAGTGTTAATGAAGGTTTTTTCACATATACTACATTTATAGCGTTTCTCTGCTGTGTTGATTTTTGGTTGATTAAGTAAATACGGATTCTGTTTGAAGTGGTTTCCTTGTATTTCACATTTTGGTGGTGGTTCTTCTCTGGGAACCATCTGTTGCTTAACAAGGACTGACTTTGGGCTGAAGTTTTGGCCAAAGTCAGTATTTTTATGGCTTCTTTCTACAGTGAGGATTTTTTTGTGGGTGACTACAACTGTCTGAACACTTTCTTTTTTCTCTTGCTTTTTCTCTAATCTGTATTCATAAATGCAGGGTTTTTCTGATTTAAAGTCCCAGGGTCCATTCCTTTTGGATCTTCTCATTACCAGCTCCTGAAATGAAGAATCTTGCGTTTGGGTTGACTTTGTGGTTTTGTGACGGCTCTTCCATCCTGGAAGGGAAGAAAAAAACTAAAGATGTTTCATTTGATATAGTATTTGGCTACTGAGATCAAATGTAGAGAATAAATAAGTACTGATGGTATTTAAATAAAGTCTTGGCCAAATATAAGAGGAAAACATAAGATTTAAGCAATACAGAAAAAGAATCAACGGGAACTGAAGTATTACGGTAGAGAAAATAATAAAACCTATTTAAAGAAGGTGCGTGTAAGCATGACCAGGAGAGCATGGATTCAGAAAGGCAGTCTAGGATCAGAGTCCAAAGCCACGAAAGACTCCAAAGTTATTTTCATGACCCTTCTCTTCATTGTGCGTAATCTTCTTGATCTGTAGTCCTTCTCACTTTCCTTCATGCCTAATTCCTTTGTATACCTCAGATTCAGTTCAGGGGTTAACAGTCCTTTCTTGACTGAGTTTCCACACTCCATCCCCTTAGAGCACTTGCCACAGTATTTAAGATATATATTCTATACCTTTTTATTTTATTTTAATATTTATTTTTGAGGGGGGGGAGAGGGGCAGAGAGGGAGGGAGACACAGAATCCGAAGAAGGCTCCAGGTGCTGAACTGTCAGCACAGAGCCCTAAACGTGGCTTGAACTCATGAGCCTTGCAATCATTACCAGAGCTGAAGTTGGATGCTTAACCGATTGAACCACCCAGGAGCCCCTATATTACATACCTTTGTATTAGACAAAATTATATATCTACCTATATCTAAATATATTAGACTTCCTTTTCTATCATAAGTGTCCTCTGCAAGCAGATTAGCATGCCCTATTTACAGATCCTTCTGATGGCATCTGAGTTATATATGAACTGTTTTTGTTGCTTTTCCTTACTTATATATTCCTAATTTGAACAATGTCAAATATTCTCAGTTCCTTACCGACCCCCCCCCCCCCCCAACACACACACATGATTCAAGCACTTGAAGTTACCTTCCAGGACAGGACATTATATGGGTGATTACACTCATGGCCAGTTCAAACAGGAACATGTTATAGAGTTAATCTAGAGGTGCCACAGGTAGGCATGATGTCAAAAAGGTGTGAGAAGCTGGGAAGGCAGCCTTGCTCATGCATCAGGCAAAAGAAGCTATGCAGACAGTGTAGAAAAGAGTCAAAGATAAACAACAAGGAAGTAAATATAAAAAGGTAAAAGAGAGCTAACATGCTAAAGTGGTAAAAAACAAAAACAAAAAAACCAGAATTGAACTTGACAAATCTTAAACTTGGGAGAGGGCCCAGTTCATAGAACATTAAATTTTGCTGGGGGAATGCCTATGCATTTAGTTTGGCATCTTCTCCTGGGCTAGAGGTAACCATTTAAAAGGCTCCAATGGGGAACCTTCTTGCACTGTTGGTGGGAATGAAAACTGGTGCAGCCACTCCGGAAACAGTGTGGAGGTTCCTCAAAAAATTAAAAATAGAACTACCCTACGACCCAGCAGTGGCACTACCAGGAATCTATCCAAAGGATACAGGAGTGTTGATTTGTAAGGGCACATGTACCCCTATGTTTATCGCAGCACTATCAACAATAGTCAAATCATGGAAAGAGCCCAAATGTCCATCAACTGATGAATGGATAAAAAAGATGTGTATACACACAATGGAATACTACCTGGAGATGAAAAAGAATGAAATCTGCCCATCTGTAGCAATGTGGATGGAACTGGAGGGTATTATGCCGAGTGAAATAAGTCAGTCAGAGAAAGACATGTCATATTTCACTCATATGTGGAATTTGAGAAATTTAACAGAAGACCATGGGGGAAGGGAAGGAAAAATAGTTACAAACAGAGAGGGAGAAAGGCAAACCATAAGAGACTCTTAAATACAGGGAACAAACTGAGGGTTGATGAGGGAGGGGAAAGTGGGTGATGGGCATTGAAGAGGGCACTTGTTGGGATGAGCACTAGGTGTTTTATGTAAGTGATGAATCATGGGAATCTATTCCCGAAGCCAGTGTATACACTGTATGTTAGCCAACTTGACAATAAATTAAAAAAGAAAAAAGTCTCCTTTGCATCTCACTCTCTGAGATTCCTATCTGACATTCCATTCTCACCTGTGTACAAACTCCCTCTGCTTGGTGAATATAATATATCCACCACCAATATATGCTTATCTCTTTTCTAGTTTTACTTCTCAGTCTCCTTTACGAATAACTTTTTCTGTTCCCTCTTTAATATCTGGTATCCCCTAGGGTTTCGAATTCACCACCCCCCCCCGCTACTCTGCACACCCTTTTTTATAATTAAAATTTTTTTTTAATGTTTATTTTTGAGAGAGAGAGAGAGAGAGAGAGAGAGAGAGACAGAACGTGAGCAGGGGAGAGGGCAGAGAGAGGGAGACACAGAATCTGAAGCAGGTTCCAGGTGCCGAGCTGTCAGCACAGAGCCTGATGCAGGGCTCGAACTCACAAGCTGTGAGATCATGACGTGAGCTGAAATCTGATGCTTACCCGACTGAGCCACCCAGGCGCCCCTCTGCACACCCTTCTTGACTAATTTTACCTGTGCTTGTATCTTTATTATTTATTGTAAGGGAAAGAGGAGTGTTTCACTTTCTGCCAATGCCTTCCTCAGCCCTTTCCCAACTAAGCCTTGCTAACTTAAGACTAGAGCCCTGAGCACTGGGTCAGATGCCTAAATGGTATTTTATTTCTCATGTTTCACTGTTTGTACCATGGTTTCCTAGTCTCCTGGCCTCAAGTCTTGCTCTCTACTAATTTAGTCTCCACGCTGTGGCCAGAGTAATGTTTGTATTTTTTTAATTACAAATTTTTAATGTTATTTTTTTTAAAAATATTGTTTATTGTCAAGTTGGTTTCCATATAACACCCAGTGCTCATCCCAACAAATGCCCCCCTCAATGCCCGTCACCCATTTTCCCCTCTTCCCAACCCCCCTCAGCCCTCAGTTTGTTCTCAGTATTTAAGAGTCTCTTATGGTTTGCCTCCCTCCCTCTCCGTAACTTTTTTCCCCCTTCCACTCCCCAATCTTTTTAAAATCTACATCTTAGCATGCTACAGACTTCCTTAAGATCTTCCAAACTTATCTTCAACAATTCATACGTAAGGCTCAAAGAACCTAATACTTGGCTGGGCCTAAGTGGAGGCAGGGAGGGGAGAAACCAGTTGGGAGGCTGTAGTTAGGCAGGTGAGCAAGGGGGTAGAGGAGACACAGATAATGCAGCAGGATGTCATTTAAGGAATTGGTAAGGACCAGGCTTGCTGACGGACGGCATGCGGGATGCTGAACAGGAATGAAGCAGTTAAGAGACGACTCCTAGGTTTCTGGCCTGAAAATGATGAATGCTGCACAAGTTACTAGAAGACCAGAGAGGGGCAGGTCTTAGGGGGCATTCTGGTTTGGACGTGTGTGTTGTGGCTGAGATGCCTTCACAGACCCTGAAGGAAGACGCTGAGGCAGTCAGTCTGTATTTTGGAGACTGGGGAAAAGGTCAGAGTTAGTTAGGTATTTGAGAGTCCTCCACTGATAAATTTTACTTAAAGCTAAAGAACTGAAAAATCACTTAGGCATGGCAACATTAGAGGTCAAGAAAAGGAGGAAAATCAGAACAGCATGGTGTTCCAGAAGCCAAAGGAAGAAAAGTACTCAGGGAAGGAGTGTGGGAGCAACTCTGGCAAATAATCTGGGGACTATAAACTTAACCCTGCATGTGCCAAAGGAGACTGTATGGGATTTGGTGACCGTGCTTTTCGTGGATAGTGAGGAAGAAAGCCCCACTGGGGTACAGAGGAAACAGAGGGAGGTGACAAAATGGAAACGTCAAGTAGAGAAATGCTTTTGAAAAGTTTTGTGTAAAGCTGAACAAGAAATCGGACATGGATGAATGGATAGATTTATTGTCTTACTTTTTAGAGAGAGAGAGAGAGAGAGAGTGAGCATGTGAGTGGGGAAAGGGGCAGAGGGAGAGAGAGAATCCCAAGCAGGCTCTACGTTCAGAGGAGAGCGAGCGAGCATGTGAGTGGGGAAAGGGGCAGAGGGAGAGAGAGAATCCCAAGCAGGCTCTATGCTCAGAGCAGAGCCGGACACGGGGTTCGAGCCCACAACCCTGGGATCATGACCTGACCCAAAATCAAGAGTCGGACGCTCAACTGACTGAGCCACCCAGGTGCCCCCATTTATCAAATATTTTAAAAGCACCATATGCCAGGCTCTATCCTAGGCACTGGTGATCCACAAGACATTCCAGACCCAGTAATGAAAAGAAACAGTTCATGTCTTCCAGGGTTCCCAGATTGGCATTAGAGACAAAGAAGGAACAGGCCATCACACCGTGTGATAATTCCTACAACAAAATTACAAGGTTGAGATGGACATGAACGTGGGCTTAGAGCACCACCCAAACTACCCTTAGCGGAGGATGCCAGCAGGGAAAGGGGTATGGGTGGTGGTTAGGGGGTTTTGGCAGAAACATCTAGGATGGGATTTTAAAGGCTTAGCTATAGGCTGGATAGCGTGAGGCCTGCGGCAGCATCAAAATCTTTGACCTCAAACCAGCTTTACAGACTTAGTTCATAATATATCTGTTCCCCCCTTATCCTGTAGGTGGTCAGATTTGAAGTTATTCTTTTTTAATTTTTTAAATGTTTATTTATATTTGAGAGAGAGAGAGAGACAATGAGAATCTGAAGCAGTCTCCAGGCTCCGAGCTGTCAGCACAGGGCCCATCATGGGGCTTGAACCCATGAGCAGCGAGATCATAACCTGAGCCAAAGTTGGATGCTTAACCGACTGAGCCACCCAGCCTCCCCAGATTCAAAGTTATCCCTATAAAAATATCATATGCACTGCAGTCTCAGAGACTTACTACTAAAGTCTGAGGCCTGAGGGAGCTGCATGCTAGAATTGTACGGACCACCACGATGGGGTAGCATACACATCTGCACACCTTCTCTATGTCTGTGAAAAAGAAATGCTCTTTTCGAAATTCTGCTAATTCTAACCTTTAAAGCTTTTTATTATGGAAAATGCTCAATATCTACAAAAAGTAGAGTGAACTGTACAGTGCATTCCAAGCCGGCTTCAACCATCACCAATGCTGTTTCATCTATTGTCTTGTTAGGAGTGGAACGGTGTCCCCCAAAAGGACAGGCTGAAGTCCTAACTTCCAGTAAGTCAGAGCATGACCTTATTTGGAAACTGTGTCTCTGAAGATTTAATCAGGTTAAGATGCGATCACTGGGTCCTCATCCAGTGTGACTGGTGTCCTTGTAAAAGGGAGGTGTGGACACAGGCACAAAGGAAGATCACCCAAGTGACAGGAGAAGCAGAAACCAGAGTGGCACAGCTGTAAGCCAAGGAACACGGATTTCGGGCCACCCCCAGAAGCAAGGAGGGAATGTACCGGAGTCTCAGGGGGAGTGTGGCCATGTCAATGCCCCGATTTTGGATTTCTAGCCTCAAGAACTATGAGACACTCAATTTCTGGTGAAGCCACGCAGTGTGGGATTCTTAGCTTAGAGCAGGCTCAACACACTACTGCACACCCTACATCTCTTCCAGTGGGGGAGGACCAGGTAGGTCCCAGATACTCTATCATTTCATCCATCCTATGTCAGAAGACGCTTCTCAAAGGTAAGAACTGTACTTGTAAACATAACCACTTAAGCTTCCTGAGATTGGGAAACTGAAGGGACCCCATAAAGAACTGCCTTTTTTTTTTTCCTGCCTCTATTCTTGCCATGACCTGCACCCCCACCTCACATGTGCCTTAATGTATGTCCTCTTTGTAAAGGTCAAGGAGTTAATGCTATCTTTGGAGTCTTCCCGCACCACAAGTAGTATCTAAGGAGTGACGGGGCGGAGTCCTCTGGCACTTGACCACTTGGCCTTGTTTCAACCAATTCCTGGCTGCCTGAGAGGACACATACACCAGACTGCTGTCCTCAGTAGAAACCCTGGATCCCAAAGAAAGATGAGACACACTCTTCTTTCCTGAGCCTCCCAGACACTCTGTATGTCTGCTCTCTCTGTACCTTCAATAAACTTTGCTCTCACTTCGTCTCTGCTCAAGTGTGATTTCTATCTTGTGTGAAGCCAACGACCCTCTTGGTCCCAAAGGATGACCTCTGGGTCCTCGGATCTGGCCTATTGTTTGAAGTGATTTTTGCCTAGAAGCTAACTAAAAGTTGTACACTAATTCCTGTCGGGGCAGAGGAGTGGTTCCCACACTACCAACAAGCAACAACCCAGGTGAAGGACACCACCTGGGTGTCCTACAATTCAATTCAATTCAGCGAGCTACCTGGAGACGGTATCAGACCCCACAGGTTAAGGGCTCAGTCCTATAAGACTGTCCTCTGACCCCTTCCACATACCAGTTGCAAGCCCAAATTTTCATCTGTGCTTCTGATCAATGGGCTATAAATTGGGAGGCTCCCACAACCTCCTTGGTTTCGATTAATTGGCTAGCATGGCTCCCAGAACTCAAATATTTCACTTACTAGATCACTCACTTATTATAAAAGGATGTCACTCAGGAAAAGCCAGATGAGAGATGCCTAAGGCAAGTGCTCAGGGGAAAGAGAGAGAAGCTTCCATGCCGAGTGCACCACTCTCCCCAAATCTTCAAATGTTCACCAACCCGGAAGCTCACTGAACCCTGTCCTTTTGCGTTTTTATGGAGACTTTGTTACAAAGCCACGATTGATTAAATCATTGGCCATTGCAACTGACTTGACCTCCAGTCCTCTGCCCTCCCTGGAGGTCAGGGGGACGAGACTGAAAATTTCAACACTCTAATCACAGAGTTGGCTCTCCTGGCAAGCAGAGCCCATTCTTAGGTGGGGGTCCCAGAGTCACCTCACCAACATAACAAGTGATCTTTATGTCTCTCATCACTTAGGAAATTCCAAGAGTTTTGGGAGCTCTGTGCAAGAAACAGGGACAAAGACCAAATATATATTATATCTCAAAATATCAAAGCTAGAAATCACTAAGGATGTTTATTCAAACTGCTATGATAGGGCACCTGGGTGGCTAAGTCGGTTAAGCATCCGACTTCAGCTCAGGTCATGATCTCTCGGCTCATGAGTTCGAGCCCTGCACTGGGCTCTGTGCTGACAGCTCGGAGCCTGGAGCCTGCTTCAGGTTCTGTTTCTCTCTCTCTGCCCCTCACCTGCTTGTGCTCTCTTTCAAAAATAAACATTAAAAAATTATTATTTTCATATGCCTTTGTATGTGAGTGAGACACCAACTCAAAGGCAATTAGGGTCATTTGTTTCAATTTACTTCCAATATTTATGGACTTTTTCACTTTAATTCTTTTTTACAGTTCCAAAGTCAAAATGATGAAAACAAGATACCTTTAAAAAGTTCTGAATTCTATCCCTGTTCTCTTCATCCCTTTTTTTTCCTTTTCTGCCTTCACCTTATAGTAACTGTTCTTATTGATCTACTCTTACTTTTTTTTTTTTTTTTTTTTGGTGGGGGGATGAGGGGAGAAGGGGCTTTTCTCTCTTTTTAAAAATCTAATCAAATAGACACTTTTGTTTTGGTATCTCCTCCTTTCCTAGCTAAAAGTACTATCTTCTACACTTTGCCCCACTTCTTAAATTTATTGTGGAGATCACCCCAAAGTGGAATTCAGAGGTCTTCCTCAAAGAAGTCTGTGTGAATATGCCACAGTTTATCAACCAGATTCCCGTGAAGGACATCTGGGCTGACTCTGACTGCAACATCCTGGGACTTTCCACGTGTAAGCGGTAAAGGTGCAGCTTTACGGCTTTAAAGCGACACCTGTCATGCGAATCAGAAATCATACCATTTATAAAGTCGCAGCCTGAACTAGACCTGCTGGGCCAACATCATCCAGAGCTACATACGGCCAAAATCGGAGCTGCTCCCCAGAACAAGGAAGCCGTCTACGTGCTGCCGTGGAGAGTTTCAACACACATCAGGTGAAAAGGGGACAAGAACGTGTGCTGTGTGTTCTAACCGGAGTGGACAAAGGAAAACCGAAGTATACGGAGAAACATCTATTTACACGCATAGAAGAGCTCTTCCACTGCTCTTGCTACCTCTTCTCCAAATCGATTTTCTACAGTATTTTGCACCTGTTCACTTCCTCCCGCCTGTCACCCCTCGTGGGCTCTGTTCTGCTTCTGTCCTCCTCGCCACCCTTGCTGAGACAGCCATGACCTCCATGTGGCTAAGACAAAATGTTCTCCGCAGTTCTCACCTGACTGACGTCTCAGCAGTGTCTGACAGTGACCCCTTGTTTTCCTGGAGACGCTCTCTTCCTAAGCTACACATTCCTCTCTTTATCCACCAACCGCAATCTCCTTTGTGTACTCATTGTCCTAGTGATCTTCAATCCTTGGGAGTTCCTAGGCCAGACTTCTGCTCTCCACACCCAATTATACAAGAGCCCACTGAACATAGCAACTTAGAGGGCTCACAGACTCCTCAAATTCAGCATGCCCACGACTGAATTCGTGATCGTTCCCTCCGAGCTGTGTAAGCCCTCATCTCCGTAATCAAAACCGTTAAGAGGCATCCTTAAGCCCTCTCCCTCAGCTAATCAATTTCCAAGACTTGTTCATTCTACCATCTAAATGGGTCTCCAACTCCTCCACTTCTCCCCATATCTACTGTTACCAACCTGGTGTAAGCCTTGACTTCAAGGACACCAGACCTAATTTTTCCTTCTGCAGGATACCTACATTTGTCTTCCCTGTAGGCCCATTTCTCTCCCCCGGCCATGAAATGCCAGAGTTCCTCGATATTGAGTCCAGGGCTCTTTCTAGCTCTTACCATACTCTGAACCCAGTCCGTAAGCTGATTCAAACTTACCCACTGTTTCAATTACCCAGTACTGACCAGGGTCTCCCAAATTTACATTTCATACGCAGTCTATATTTTGAGGGGTGGTACTCCAAATCTAGCAGGTTATTTGATCTCTCCCCTGGGATAACTGGGTCAACCAAAAACAACTTAATTCATCCAAAACTCTACCTATTTCTACCATCCCCCAAATCTGATCTCTTTGTGAAGTCACTGTCTCAGTGAATGAAACCACTGCCCATCCCAGAAAGAGCCACAAACCAAGCTTCCCTGATAACCCACCTCCTGTATCTTCACATCAAATCCATCTCCAAGCCCTGCTTCTGTCTCCCGACTGTCTCTGACATTGGCTCACTTCTTTCTGTCTCCATCACCACCAACCTAGCTGAGTCATTCATGTCTTCATTAACTGGAAGCCTACTCTGACCAGACACTGTTTTAGGTACTGGGGAAATGGGAACAAATCAGACAATCCCATCGGAGGGAGTTTATGATCCAGAGAAGGGATAATGAATGAGTACGTGCTTCATGCTGCGAGAAGCACCCTGAGGAAAAGAGAGCATGGTGAGGGGGATGTAGGATGTGGAGGGAGGGCAACAAGAGTTGAGCTGGATCTATTCAAGGAAGTATCACCTCAAGGAAGTGTCAGTGGGCTTGTGGTCATCAGGAAGAAGAATGGGGAGGGAAAAACAAGAGCAGCGGGCCTGGGGTGGGAGTCTGCCTGGCCCGCCGGACCCTGCAGGGTGGCCACAGTGATCACAGACCTCGGATGAAGGGCAAAGTGGAAGGAGGGGGAGGTGAAGAGGTAGCCAGGGCCAGACCACGTAGGCTCTGGAAGCCACTCTGAGGACTCTTCACCGTGCTCCATGTGACAGAAGCCACAAGAGGTTTTGCGCAGGGGAGTGAGATGACCTGATTTAGTTTTTACTAGAGCATTCTGGCAGCTACAAGAACAGACACTGGTGGCAGAAGGGAGGTGCAGGGCCATGCAGGGGTCTTGATGGGGAAGGCTGGGGACAAGGAATAGACTGACCCAAACATACCAGACACGGCTACGGAGCACCTGGGCTCCACTTTCACCTCCTAAGAGATTCACTCTAAACCACCACCTGCTGGGTCCCTAGGCTGCTAAGGGCAGCACTTTCCTGCAAATTAGAAGACCCCCCCCCCACGTGCAGGGGCAGCCCCAGCACAGCTCGGTGGGTGGAAGGCAGGCCCCAGGTGACCCCCGGGCTGACCACGTGCCACAGGTTCCATCCACCCTACAAGGCTTCTTGCATGGAGATAACAAAGGAAGAGAAAATGACGGGGAAAGAAGAACATATTTTCATCGGAGGGAACTGTTTACCTGGATCATTCCTGCTTTT
>JAQQST010001935.1:0-11286 GCA_028646485.1 Cryptoprocta ferox
CCATATGTTTGCACTCATAGGTCTAATAGGAGAAACCCAACAGAGGACTATGGGGAGGGGAAAGAGGAAAAAGAGTTAGGGAGAGGGAGGGAGACAAAACACGAGAGACTCTTGAATACTGAAAACAAACTTAGGGGAGAAGGGGAAGGGGGAAAGGTAAAGGGGGGTGATGGTCTTGGTGGAGGTCACTTGTGGGGAAGAGCACTGGGTGTTATATGGAAACCAACCTGACAATAAACTATACAGTTAAAAAAAAAAAAAAGAAAAGACACTAGACAACAAGTTCTCTTTATATTATGTGAGGACGCAGTGAGAAGGTGCCCATCTGCAAGCCAAGAAGAGAGTCCTCATTAGAGACTCACCCAACTCGACACTGATCTGGGACTGCTAGCCTCTAAAACTGTGAGAAAATAAATTTGTTGTTTAACCCACTCAATCTATGCTATTTTGTTACAGTAGTCTGAAAATACTAACACAGTGAGATAAAGAATATGAAAGAGAGGTCTGTGAGATAATTTTCAACAAAAGCACCAAGACCATTCAGTGGGGGAAAAGTCTTCAATAAAATAATGCTGATGAGAAAACTGGATATCCATATGCAAAAGAATGAAGCTGGACCCTTAGTTCACATCATATATAAAAATTAAAGTAGATCAAAACCTAAGTATAAAAGACAAATTATAAAACTCTTAGAACAAATTTTATGAATAAACTTTGTAAGTTATTATGACTTTGCTTTAGGCAACAGTTTCTTAGATATAGCAACAAATGTAACAAAAGAAAAAAGGTAAACCAGACTACATAAAATTTAAAATATGCTTCAAATGACACTATAAGAAACTGAATGGACAATCACAGAATAGGAGAAAATGTTTGCAAATCTTATATCAAATAAGGGTCTAGTATCCAGAATATATTAAGAATTCTTACCACTCACCAATATAAAGGCAAACCAATTTAAATATGGATAAAGGATTTATGGATAAACTTTTTTTCAAAGAAGATACACAATTGGCAAATAAGCTAATGAAAAGGTTATCAATATCATTAATTTTTAGGGAAATGGAAATAAAAACTAAAATGAGATATTCACACCCTCTAGAATGCTTATTAACAAAAACCAGGACAATCAAACATGGTAGTGAGGATGGAGAGAATTTGGAACCCTAATACATTGCTGGCAGGATGATAAAATGATTAAGCAGTTTTGGAAAACATTTTAACAGTTTCTCCAAAAATTAAAGATAGGAGTACTACTGCTGGACGATGTGGTAATTCTAAGTATTTAGACAAGAAAATTGAAAATCTATATCCACTCAAAAACTTGTACACAAATGTTCATAGCAGCATTATTTATAACAGTGAAAAAGTGAAACTTCATATGAGTGGTAACAAAATATGTAAATCTGTAAATGTGGTATGTACATACATTAGACTTATTTGGCCATAAAAGGGAATGATGTCTTAATACATACTACAACATGGATAAATCTTAAAACATTACGCTATGAAAGAATCCAAACACAAAAGACCATGTGTTGTATGATTCTATTTTTGCAAAATATCCAGAATAGGTGATAGAGTCAGTAAATAGATTAATTTTTGTGAAGTGCTAAAGGAAGGGAAGAATGAGGAGGGGTTATTAATGGACGTGAAAATTCTTTTTGAGTGATGAAAATATTCTAGAATTAAGTAATGGTAATGGTTGTACAACCTTGTGCAATATACTAAATTGAATATGCTAAAAATCACTGAAAAAATCACTGAGTTGTACACTTTAAAATGATGAATTACATAATGTGTCTAATAGTTTAATTTGTATTACAAAAAATAATAAAGAATAGATGCTATTTGATCAAAAATGAGTGACCAGATTTCAGAGGTCCATAAAAATTGCCACAAAAGGTATAAACTAAGATTAGGGAGCGCATGAGAACTAACAGTGTGTGTATCAGGGGAGGTGGGAGAAGAGGAAGGGAGAGGGAGAAGGAAGGAGAGAAAGGGGAAAAGAGGTAGAGAAGAGGTGTTAGAGTTGGAATAACATACTATAAAGGACAACTGGTAAAAGAAAATGGGAAAGGTAAGTATGTACATGATTATGGAAGGACTCTGTAAACTACACTAGATTGGTGCAAGAGCCATTAAATGGTATTAAGCTATTGTGTGACTTCCTTGGATTTGAAAGAGGAGTAATCTGAGTGATAGGAGAATGGAAATGGCACTAGGTACTGGAGAAAAATACTTCAAGGAGTATTAAGAAGACAGGATTTAAAGAATGCTAATTACTAAAGAAAATTTCAATGTTTATATCATGTAGGAAAACTATTTCCAGACTTCAGGATTAATCATTATTTCAAAAAATATTCTTGTAATGGTCTCTAAATTTAACTTTTAATTATGAAAAAAATAATATTATACACATTGCTTTTTCCCACCTCCTACATTCCAACAAGTCTTTAAAGCTCTTGAACTTCAGTTTTAAATGCTCACTAACAAAAGAACATGTTGTTTTTAAGCCAAAACAAAGGAATTCACAGAGGTATATGTATATAATAACATACTTGATAATGAAAAAATAATGCTTATTCTAAGGTAAAAATTTTTATTTATGTAAAATTGATTTCAAGGAGGAAATTTAAAATCAATTGGCCATGAAATATTGTTAATTAATTTTGAGGACTAACCCATGTTATAGGCCAAATTGTTTTCTCCCCACATTCATACCTAACCTCTGGTACCTCAAAATGTGACTGTATTTGAAGATAGGTCATTAAAGAGGAAATTAAATTAAAATGATGTCATTAGGTTAGGCCCTATTCTAATATGACAGATATCCTTATAAAAAGA
This sequence comes from Cryptoprocta ferox, assembly GCA_028646485.1. NCBI lineage: Eukaryota > Metazoa > Chordata > Mammalia > Carnivora > Eupleridae > Cryptoprocta > Cryptoprocta ferox. The sequence goes on from JAQQST010001935.1 coordinate 2,848, forward strand.
GGAACTTAGGACATGGGAACTCATAGAGGAAAAAAACTATGTGAAGACAAAAAGAATATGCCTATCTATAAGCCAAGGAGAGAAGGTACAGAAGAAACCAACCCTGTCGGCACCTTGCTCTTGAACATCTAGTTTCCATGATTGTGAGAAAAGTGTTTAAGTCCTGCAATCTATGGTATTTTGTTATGGCTGTCCTAGAAAACTAACAAAATGTATTTTACTATTTTGGGTTCTTTTTTTCATCTAAAAAATATTTTACTTCTTTTGTATTTTTTGTTTTCAAATAATTTCACACACAAATAAGTTTAAAATCATACAAGCAATTCCCATACGCCATTTATCCAGATTCCCCCTGTTGTAACTATTTTAATATATTTGCTTTAGCACTATTTTAACATATTTGCTTTAGCACTAATCTATATAACTGTACATATTTTTTATTTTCCTAAAATAAAAAATTTGAGAGTAAATTGTAGAAATGCCATTTTATTCCTAGATACTTCACTATGTATTTACGAAGAAAACTTACATAATTTTACTTTGATACAGTCCATTACCAAAATCAATAAATTATACTTAATAAAAACTATTTGTGTCCCCACAGGTCTTAGTGTCTCCACATGTCTTAGTCACATAACCCTAAATAATACCTTTTGGAGCAAAAAATTTTTTTAAAAATTCTATAAAACATAGATATGTATGTTGTAGATCTGTTCATTATTGCCGATGTTAAATATTATCATTGGGTTAAGATGATGTGTAAAGTTTTACACTGTAAAGTTACTAGTTTTCCATTTTTGCTAAGTATTTTGTGAGGGAGATACTTTAAGAATATGTAGATATGCTATATTCTATCAAATTTTGACCACTAGTTTTGTCCATTGATGATTCTTACCTAATCAGTTATTGCTATGATGTTTGTCAAATGATGATTTTCTTAGTTTCATCATTCTTCAGTGTTTGGCAACCTACTTTAGGCCTTGCAGTTCTTCATGCATGTAGGACTAGTGGATCCTTATTTAGTAGGATAAATCCATTATTGTCATTATATATGTTGATACTCATATTGTCCCAGATTCAACGAGTAGGGACCACTTTAGCCTGTTTCTATGTCCTTTTTTTCATGTATCATTTCATCCTTTGCACACTTTATTAGTTTCAGACCCAGTGAGATATTCTCACCTTGTACATTTCCTGCCCTAGACCTGGAAACTATCATTTCTCCAGAAACCTAGTTCCTTATGGTAGAGAAAAAACAGGTCCTGCACCTGAATGATCCTCCTCTTCAGACTGTGGAGCCAAAAGACTCCACTGGAAGGGGATGGTCCTGTCTCTAAGGATGCGAACTCAGGCTAAATAATGAAGATTTTTCTCCTATACACCAGTGCTGCAAGGTTTGAGTCATGAATTGTCACTTATCAAGGATTTTGGTACATTGGGGGATGGGGACATGTGGAATTTTCCAGTTGCAGAGATAATGTTAAATTGGAGTAGAAGAGGCCTGCTATGAGGAGTTATACCCTCTTTGAAAGACTGAGAAATTCTCCTTAGATTAGGTAACCCCAACTAGGGTATAAGTTTGACCCATGAATCTTCTAGGGGATAAAAATGAGGGGTTTTAAAATCATGTAATAGTATTTTTTATCTTCCTCTCATTCACCACTCAAGGAGAGACTTAATGGAATACTGTATGAAGATCATAGACTTTTTTTCTTACAAAGGCCATAAAAGGGGGAAGATTATATTTTAACACATAACCCCTCAATTGTGATTCTATGTTTGGGAAGATAAGGTATAGGTAGACTGTAAAAGTTCTTGTGAGCCATGACAAATTGTTGATCTAGGATGGTTATGACTTAAACATTAAAATCTGAAAGATGTAAAGATTTCACAAATAGCTAGAGAGGCAATAATATCCTGAAAGCATCAGGACAATTTACTTAGAAAATTACCCCAATATTATCTCCTTTTAATATAAATTAGACTTACACAGTCCAGTGTTCCTTGTCTTTCCTATCTGCATGCATATTGAAATAATGTGTTGTAAATAATAGGAGACCAGTAGTGTTATGAACAGCATAGCTTTGAACTCAGGCAGACCATCATAAAAGAAATGATTTTGTAACTTGAGGCTTCCTGAGATTTTGGACAATAAATGGCAATGCCTAGTCCAGTCATCTGCATTATAAGATGCTTTTTGATGACAGCCAGAGCTGACTGAGATAAAAGAAAAAGGCTACCAGGATCAAAACTTCAAATAATATGATATGCCAATAAGATGTACTGTCAGAGTGGATCAAGCAGGCCAGTTGCAACCAATATAACATGAGCAGTGGATTAGGGTGTAAGGCCCTGGCACTGATAGAATGCAAAGCTGATAAGCCATTTATATGAGTCAGAATTCCCAAAAGAAGCAGATGAAACATTTGTATTAGGATAATTTGAGGTCCGTTCTATAGATAAATTATGTGTGGAAGTGTGGACAGAGTGTTAGGAATCCATAAAGAATGCTGCAGTACCCACAATGAAGATTTACTATTCCTAAATCTGAATAGGTAAGGAAAGAAAAGTTTTCAGAACCTGGAAGCAGAGAATCTTGTGGAGAAGCCAGGACTAACCTGAAGGAATGCAGTTCAACTGATTATGCAAGGAGGTAGCCAGGAGGATATATAACCTGGTTTTAAACTCCTTTATCCCTGTAATTTCTGGGACTGTCCATTAATGAAAATCAAATGGAAGCCTGAGGGCATGAAGATCTGTTGAGATAGTCTAAACAAAAGTAACAGTCCAGGTAAAGAGCAGGGTACACAAAGATAGAGAGCAAATTTGAAAGGGAAAACAAATGACAACCAGAAGAACAGGTTTTACTACCCATAAGTGACATTAAATAACTAGGGAGGCAGCTGTCAGGAGGCTGATGGAATACCCAAAAAGTCTAGGCTCTAGAATATTGCTTTAATGGATCAAGATATCATCAATATAGTAAGGGGGCTTTCCCAGATAGTAGGACTAAAGAGAATTTGTCCATGTTTGTATTTTTTCTTTTAACCAAAATGTATTCTAAAAAGTACATGATTCTTTAGACTTCTTCACAAATAGGTATAGATAACACCTATGGTTTTATTTGTCATTTCAGCAAGACTATTCAATAATATGAAGGGCAGAGGTATATGTTCATAGTCATATATTTATACTGAAGATGGTTTCTCTTATTATATGCATGTTAGCTATTTTTGTGCTTATAAATAAGACAATGAAAATCTTTATAAGTGCTTTTAGATATTAAAATTCATAAGGATATACATTTATGCAACAATCCAATGTCTAGGTATGTGAAACAATTATGTTTCTTTTTTATATGCTTGAATTTGCTCTTAATGATACGTTCTTGTAGGCGGGAGGAAAACCATCTCTCTGTATCTTTAATAAACAAAGCCAGAGTTCCTGCTGAGAATAATACCAGGCTTTTGAGATTAATTTTACCTTATTTACTAAGAATTCATATGCTATATATTTCAAACAGAATGAAAATCAACTTACAGTAAGATTGAACTTAAGGTAAAATATGACCATGAGGGATATACAACAAAATAAAAATCATGTAAAGTAAACAGAGAAAGTACATACTATTGGGCACCTGAGCTGTGCTTATTACATTCTGAGCCTGTAAAAATCTATATTTAAGTTTTAAGATATAAATGTATAGCTTATCAAATATTCCAGAATACACACATACACACAAACTAGCTTATGGAGGAAAAATGTTTTTCATAAGTTTTACTAAAGCAGAAAATTTTTACCGTATGTCTTATTTGTATTGCAATGGTCAATACTATAGACGATTTCTCATTATTTTCTAAAAGATGCAAAAATACTCAAATAGGTGTAAAGTGTTTTTGTGAGGATTACATTAATGCATATAAAGCTCTTTTATCTATGTCCGGCACATACTAAATATTCTGTAACTCTTAGTATATAATAATTATAAAAAACAAGAGGATAACTTTAACACATTAATGAAAATATTACTTTAACAACTTGAGAAAATATATCTAGTTATTTGATTTCTGATGATTTATCTTAGTACCGCAACTTAGACATAAGAACAGATAGTTAATACATCTGTTGAACTCTCTTTCTTTTTGAAATTTCACAAGTCTTGAGCCAACCCTTGGCAGTTTCTAGATTTTAGTCAATTAGTACTGAAATTTTTAAATAGAATTCTAATGTAAAATTTTGTTGTTGGTAAAAGTGAGACCCATATGCTTTAAATACTAAATGTGAGAAGGGAAAAGTTATAGCTCTACTTGGAAATTATAAGAGCTGTCCTTGAGTATCATTTATATGGAATGCTAATATGGCAGTAGGACTGCCTAAAAATGTAATTCATATTCTTTTCAAAAAATGTTTTATTTTAATGTAATGAGATTATTTTTTATACCATAATACATGGAAAGGCTGGCTCCCAACCAACGAGAATACCAAAATCTCCAAGTTAAGAAAGGCTTGATAAGAGCATATCATTGAATAAAATAACTTGTGAATTAATTGTTGGGAATCTTCTTGCAGAATATTCAAGTCTTTTTATCTTTGTCCCTCTAGAGACACTCTCAATTGTCCTCAGAAGGCTGACCTGTTGGGAGTGTATATCAAGAGATTCCTTGGCCCTTTGGCTTTTAGTTGAATTTAGTCAGCATAAACACTGGGATAAATCAGAGGAAGATGAGTGAATTTAGAGCATGTATTCCCCTACTTCCTCCTTTAGGGTTTGGATAGGATGCCTGCCTCACTCAACTGAAGATCAACTCTAATGTCAAGCTGCCCTCTGCATATAGCTTTCTCTCATTGCAGGTTCCAGTACTCTCTATTCTTTTGATCTAATCTCATCACACTTGCTCAAATGACCATCAGAAATAGCATGGGTTGGAGCACAAATAGAAGATGACATTTAGAAGATCTGGTAGATATGGCACTTAGTCATTATGATGACAAGAGTGATTATAAGGCAACAGGGATAGTGTACTTGCTCCCATGATCCTAAAGAGCTTAGATAAAGAGAAAGGGAAACTAAAAGCTATATATATCCTACTCAATGTGTGAACAATCAGACAGCCTTGACAGCTCTAAAACAGTTTCCATCTCCTGTAATTGCAGTGCAGAGATCTATGCTTAGTGGACAAAAGAGTTACATAGTTGTAGTGCCAAATATTAAAACTACATGATATTTTGTAAGTCAAGGGCAATAGAGGAACATATTGAAATCAGCAATATGGATGGAACATTTAGGAGAGAGCTACAAAGCTGAAATTTTTAAACTAAATCCCCTTGATTTAGGTGGGCCTCCATCTTTACTTCCCCAACCATTAAGACTTTTTCTGCTTCATCATAAAACAATAATAAAGAATTAGGAGTTCCTGGGTGGCTCAGTTGGGTAAGCATCTGACTGGCTCGGGTCATGATCTCACAGTTTGTGAGTTGAGCACGGTGTCAGGCTCTGTGCTGACAGCTCAGAGCCTGGAGCCTGCTTCTGATTCTGTGTCTCCTTCTCTCTCTGCCCCTCCCCCCACTCACTCTCTGTCTCTATCTCTCAAAAATGAATAAACATAAAAAATTGTTAAATAAAGATTTCACCTGGGGAGGCTGCCTCACAAGCAATTGATCCCTCCACCACTACACCTTTATTAGTCCTAAGTTCTTAATGAGAATTAGATACCATTGAACTTTTTAAAAAAGTAATTTTTCCAGGCAGATATGGGCTGTATAATTTAAAATCATGTATATGTAATTTGTTCAAGTCTGAGAATCATCAATGAAATAGATTGTTAGACCAAGAATTATGGAATATGATTTTGATCATGTTAAATTTATAGGTACAGATGCATTCATTTATGAGTAAACATTGAATGTGTTCTGTTGAGCATATAGGGCATAAAAGTCTGTTTAGTAAGAAAATTCATGCCTCAAGTCAAAGATAGCTTACAGTTATGTAACTGAAATGTTTGAATTTCCTGATATATGGTAGAGGAAGGAGTCTGAAAACTCAAAGGTGAAAATATTGAAATAGTTATGTTTTGTATATTTTTCTTGGCCAACCCCCAATCATATCCTCAAGGAGATCTTCAAGGTATTCTTAATGCCTTGTTGAAGGTATTCTTGTACCAGGGGATTAAAAAAGGTATTGGTAAAGGACACACTAGCATCCTTAAAATGCTCAATGATGTCTGTCTTCTTTAGACCAGTGGTGGTGGTGGCAGGTGCAGTAATGGGGTTAAATTCTCTGATATCAATGAGATAATGGGATCCAGGATATTAGATGCTAGAGTAAAAATGCCATCGGCAGCAATTCCACAATATGCCACAGGAATGAAATAGTAGTCAGAATGTTTTGATCTGTATGTGTACATGGTGATGACTTTGTCATTGTGGAGTATCTAGAATTTTTTTTAAGTACTCTACTAAGGTGTCCAATTTGTTAAAGTCCTAAGCTGAGATAGAGCTAGAGACATATAGAGATAGATTTTAAAAAAAAAGAGTGGGAATAGAAATACACACATTTTGCCTAGGCTTTGTGAGCAGGAATTTCACTTATCACTGTGAGATTCATGGCCACCTGCCTAGGTATAAGCCTGCTTATAGTCTTGAAGCCTCTTTTGATTAAGTATGTGGTTAAAGTAATTAAGGATCTTGGACAAAGATGATATACAATGGAAATTACACACCATTATCAGGGGTTAAAATACCCACTTTATGTCTGATGGAGCTGGAACAGAAAATATAGCTTGCACCTGAAATTAAGTTGGACTTCCCAAACCTTCCTTATCCTGTATTTAACTTATAAATCCAGTTGTAGGCTGAGCAACTAGAGAATTGTAAACTTCCTCCTACAGACACAGGATCTACTTTCACTAACTTCTCCAGAATGATGACAGTAGAACACATTCAAATTATTATGGATAATACAGCATCCACAAAGAATCTAAACTTGGCTGAACTATACTTGCTCATTTCACCCATACCACCAATATCACCAATCAAAGTAAGACACTTATTCTTCTACTAGAAAAGAGTGTGAGGTGGAAACAAGTGCCAATTTTTCAGGGCTTGTAGAATGACCTTTGTTACAGATTAAATAGTAACAGTGGAAAAAGTGTAACAGTCATTATCCCTACAGTTATGTCTTCTTTTATACTTAAGATGAACTGTGAATTTTCTTTCTCTTTGATCATAATTTAAAGTTTGTCTCTTATTTTTAATCTTTTTTTTCATTTCTGGTATTGATATCGGCCATATGGTATTATATTTAAGAGATTGAAAAATACTTGTTTGGACTACCACATGTTCAACTTTTGAAAATGTTCCATGTTTGTTTGGAAAGAATATATATTCTGTTTTCAGTTATGTAAATATGTTTGTAAATAATCTAGACAGTTAATAGTTTTTATTCAAAATTCTGTATCTCCAGTTATATTCTGTTACTGAGTATGGTCCCCAACAGAGTTAACTTAAATTCTTACATTGTGATTACCAGTGTGTCAATTTTTCCTTGTTCTTCCATCACTTTTGCTGCATATAATTTGGAATGACATATTTTTGATGTTTATTTATTTTGAGAGAGAAAGAGGGAGGGAGAAGAGAGAGAGAATGAGAATGAGAATCCCAAGCAGGCTCCATGCTGTCAGCACAGAGCCTTGTCACAAAGTTTTACGTCCCAAAGCACTAGATCATGACCTAGGCCAAAATCAAAAGTCGGATACTTAACCGACTGAATCACCCAGGCACCCCTGGAATGATATTATTAAGAGCACACAGGATTTTAAATGTCATATCTTCTTCGTGAATTTTGTTTTATTCTGTTTTGTCATTATTTTCCCTCTTTATCCATTTGGATGTTTTCCACATGATTATATACTTTTTAAAAAATCTGTTCAGGTGAGTCTAGGGTAGTTTTAAAACTCTTAGTAAATCCTTTGTTTTGTTATGGTAAATTATATGAATAAGTTTTTAAATATAAAACTATTCTTACATTCCTAGAATAAACCCAACTGAATTTTAATGAAAGTTTTTTTTAACTAGATTTAGTTGCTCATATTTACTTTAGAATATCTATAATCATGCTTGATATTTACTATCAAATGGCCTATAATTCCCCTATCTCATAATGGCCTTTTCATTATAATTCAATTATAATTATAAAATGAGTTGAAAATGCCTCTTCTTTTCCTATTTTCTAAAATAGTCTCTATTTATTTTTTTATTTTTTTTTAACTTTATAGTTTATTGTCAGGTTAGTTTCCATATAACACCCAGTGCTCTTCCCCACAAGTGACCTCCACCAAGACCATCACCCCGCTTTACCTTTTCCCCTTCCCCTTCCCCCCTCAGTTTGTTTTCAGGATTCAAGAGTCTCTCGTGTTTTTTCTCCCTCCCTCTCCCTAACTC
>JAQQST010001936.1:0-11283 GCA_028646485.1 Cryptoprocta ferox
TCAGGTCTAAAATGAGTCTCTTGTAGACAGAAAATAGATGGGTCTTGTTTTTTTTTTTTTAACCATTCTCATACCCTATGCCTTTTGATTAGAGCATTTAGTCCATTTACATTCAGTGTTATTATTGAAAAATATGGGTTTAGGGTCATTGTGTTCTCTGTAGGATTCAAGCTTGTAGTGGTGTCTCTGGTACTTTGTGTTCCTTGCAACATTTCCCTCATCAAGTTCACCTTAGGATCTCTTGTAGGGCTGGTTTGGTGGTAATGAATTCCTTCAGTTTTTGTTTGTTCAGGAAAACCTTTATCTCCTTTTCTATTCTGAATGACAGCCTTGCTGGATAAAGGATTCTTGGCTGCATATTTTTTCTGTTCATCACGTTGAAGATTTCCTGCCATTCCTTTCTGGCCAGCCAAGTTTCAGTAGATAGGTCTGCTACTACCCTTATGTGTCTACCTTTGTTAAGGTCCGTTTATCCCTAGCTGCTTTCAGAATTCTCTCTTTGTCATTGTATTTTGCCAGTTTCACTATGTAGTGCAGAATATCGATTCAAGTTATGTCTGAGGGGAGTTCTCTGTGCCTCTTGGATTTCAATGTCTGTTTCCTTCCCCAGGTTGGGGATATTCTCAGCTATGATTTGTTCAAGTGCGCTTCAGCCCCTTTCTCTCTCTTCTTTTTCTGGAATTCCTATGACACATATATTGTTCCATTTGATTGTATCACTCAGTTCTCGAATTCTCCTTTTGTGCTCCTGGATCAATTTATCTCTCTTTTTCTTGGCTTCCTCTTTTTCTGTAATTTTATCTTCTAATTCACCTATTCTTCCCTCTGCCTCTTCAATCCATGCTTTGGCCAACTCCATTTTATTTTTGACCTCATCGGTAGCATTTTTAAATTCATTATGACTATTTTCAAGATCCTTGATCTCTGCAGCAGTGGAGTCTCTGATGTCTTCTATGCCTTTTTCAAGCCCAGTGATTAATTTTATTACTATTATTTTAAATTCTTGTTCAGTTATATTGTTTATATCTGTTTTGATCAATTCTTTAGCTGTCACTTCTTCCTGGAATTTCTTTTGAGGAGAATTCTTCCATTTCATCATTTTGGCTAGTTTTCTGTCCCTTGTAAGTTTTAAAACTTGTTATGTGCTTTGCACCTGCAAGTACTGCTATATTAAAGGGGGCTCATATACTGTCCTGCGCCTGGCCATTCGGGAGGTGTTGTTTTGGAAAGTGTTACTTGCTCTCTGTTTTTGTGACTTTGGTTATTTTATTTCACTACTCATAATGATGTTTTGGACTCTCCACCAAGTGTGCTCTGGTTTGTTCCTTGAAGTAGCCCTGGCAAAGAAAAAAGACAAACTAACAGGAAACACAAACATGCAAACAAACAAACAAATAAAACAAGCACGCAAACAGAGAAAAACAAAAACAAAACAAAAGACAGTCTAGAAGCATAAAACCAGAAACACCAGCTACAAGTATAGTGCAGGGTAGAGGCGGTGCTGATGAAGAGGATACACAAAGAGAGAAATGACAGCGCCAGGAAGAAAGAGAAAATGAACATTGACCAGGCAGAAAGACTAAAAGCCTTAATCCAGAAAGAGAAAGAGAGGAGAATAAGGAAGGAGGCGAGGGGAAAAAAACAAAGATAATGCTACCCAGAGAAACTATATGGCCTGATATTCCAGAGAGAGAGAAAGGAAAGAAGGAGATATAGAACATGCATCAAGAGAATGGATTAAATATGTCTGTTTAAGCAAACCAATAACGAGTAACCAGCCTAGAAGAAGTAAGAGATAAGAAAGAGAAAAGGGAGACTATATCTGATTAACAAGAATTGACCTAGAATTAATCCAGGCAATGCCGCAGTGATTGTCTGGAGGAGGAGGCTGTCTGGTTCACAGCATCTATCCAGCTTCAGTAGATAAGCAGCTCCTTGGCGCCAGAGGGTGGGAGGGCATGGTTTGGTATAGGCGGGTCCCGCCTCCACTGTGGGCTCCGGGAGGATCCCTGAGGCCCTGCTTTGGTGATTGTGGGGAGAAAAATGGTAACCCCCAGTCCCCTCTCCACGGACCAGTTGTCCCAAATCACTCCTTTGGATCTCTCCTCACTGTGCCGCGGACTCATATGAGGTGAGCTGTCTTGCTCCACTTGTCTCCTATGTACCACGCTCAGATTCATTTTAAAGTCCCACTCTGTGTGCGTTAATGATGCCACCCGAAATGTAATCCTGCCAGCTGCAGCACTCAGGAAAGGGGACCGGATTCTCCTTCTGCAGCCTGTGCCCCTGGCCTACCACCAAACCCCCAGGTAACTTCCCCTTTCCCCAGGTGTGCAAACAGGGCAGCCAGCCCCAGTCTGAAGAAAGCCCTTCAGTTAGAGATGGGATGATAGGATACTTCTCTGTCCAGGTCCGAGGTTTTTTTCTTGTCCAGATACAGACCTGTGCTTTCCCAGCCACTCTTTCTCTTCCTTTTGTCTCTCCACAGAAGGGGATCCCTCCTGTCCATGCTTCTGCAGCCTGTTTTATCTCCCCCAGTTCGCAATCACGCACCTATGGGAAAAAAATGGGGAAAAATGGGGAAAAAATCCCATCTTCTTCCTAGTAGACTCTGTCTCCTTTCTTCCCAGACTCTTGGGGTTCAGAGTCCTTTGGCTTCAGTCCTTTGTTTGAAAGACTTGGGAAGTAAGGATCCCCCTACTTTTTTGCCATGTTGGCCTCCTTCCAACGCACACCTATTCTTAACCATTCTCCTTCCAAGTGGCCCAGCAGCACTTACTCCCCAGCCTCCCACACTATGAAAGCAGATCTCAAGGTGGGGTTGTAGAGATCTACTTGTCTTATGGCCACTTCTGTCCCGTTAGTAAACCATTTCCCATCAAGCTGGACTTATTGACCTTACTGTTGTTTTGGGTTTTGGAAGTAGTTTTGCATACACTTCCCTTTCATGGAACAGCATTGGTGCCTGCAATGAGTTTCTGACAGGGGAAAGAGCCATGCTTCTCATGGAGAGGATTATCAGGGCTTTTATATACTGTGGCTTCAGGTGGAGTATGGAGTAATTATTTTCTTATGACTGTTTGTAGATATAATTGTATCCTTGCTACTCAGGAATTTATGTTCAGAGAATAATTACTATTGGATTAACTGCTTTGACAATCTTTTAATTCTACTATCAACACTGTTTGCATTTAAGCTGAGCTTCCTCCTTGCCAATCTGATGTGTCTGTTACAATAAGTGTTTCAACTCAATTAGTGTCTCAGTAACAATCAAATTATCTTTAATATGATGTAATTACTTTTTCTTATTAGGCTAAACTGGGGATCCTGAGCTGTGAATGTCTAGCATAGCTTTGAGAAGTGATTAAAACAAACCCAGAGGCCTTTCTGAGATTTGAGCATACTTTACAAAAATCTTATTTTAAACACTGATCGTGCATCCAGGACCCCAAAACACAGGACTTGTGCTAAATTCACTTCTTCAGGAAGTTTTCCTGATGCTGTTACCCAACCAGTCTGTGCCTCACACGGTGGCTTCCTGGCCCTCACAGAAGAGAGTTTCTGCCTGTCTGAACATAACCTTTGTAGCTTTCCCAAGCCTGTCACATATAGACCTTACTGCTAGGATGAATCATGAGGCTTGTACCCTAAAGGGATTTTAATGTGTGTTGTGCTCCTCCTATGCAAAGCATAATTATGGGTTGAACTGTGTCTCTACCAATTTATATGTTGAAGTCCTAAGTCCTAAGCCCCAGTACCTTAAAATGTGACTTTACTTGGGAGATATGGTCTTATAGAGGTAATTAAATTAAAATGAGGTCATCAGGGTGGGCCCTAATCCAATGTGACTATTGTGCTTATGAGAAAGAAATCTGGACACAGACATGCACAAAAGAAAGACAATATGAAGATTCAGGAAGATGGCCATCTACAAGCCAAGGAGAGAGGTCTGGTGATGTGGGAAACAAAGGCAGAAGGAAAAGGCGATAGAACTAAATTTCCTTATAACCTGCAGCCCATTGACAAATACTTGAGGCAGGCAGAGCAAAAAGGTTTCTCCAGGAACTCCCTACTGTCTTAATGCTAATGCTTTGCTAGAGGGAAAAAACAACCTTAGCTTGACAATAGATAGGCCTCCAGTATCCTGTGAGTCTTCTTTGAGTTTTGCCTGGAAACTTTACCTCCCCCAACTCCAAAGAATATAACCAGTCTTTCCTCATGGTCCTTGGGTAGCACTTCCTGCCCATAGGTCCTGTCCCCATGCTTTAACAAAATCACCTTTTTGGACCAAAGACATCTTCAAGAATTCTTTCTTGGCCGACAGCTCCGGACCCCACAAACTCCGTTATCACCCCACAACCTCATCATCTGAAACAAATGTTCCCTCACAGCCCTCAGAAGAAATCAGTCCTGTGGACGGACATCTCTGACTTCTAGCTCCCAGAATGGTAAGAAAATAAATTTCCAAAATTCATGCTGTCTAGTTTTGTGGTACATTGTTACAGTAACCCCCAGCAAACTAATATGGGCACCTCTCATAGTGGTTAAGAACAAGGCACTGACACTAGTGATGAGCTCTGGGTGATGTATGGAGGTGTACATTATTTGTACACCTGAAACTAATAAGACTGTATGTTAACCAAATGGAATTAAAATAAAAACTTTTAAAAAAGAGAGAGAACAAAGTACTGAAATAGGATGCCCAAGTCTGAATCCCAGCTACTTATCAGCAGTGGGCCATTTGATTATGTGCCTCAGTTTCATAATCCTTAAAATGAGGATATTAATAGCATCCACCTCCTCATAGGATTGTTGTGATTCATATAAAAATCTTAATGCAGACTGGAATGTAGCACATGTTTGATACATGCTACTTTTTACTCTGTACCAGGAACAGTATTAAGTACTTTATACACTTGCTCCATTAATCCTCCCTACAGTCTTATGAAGCAAGGGTTTTATTTTTTTGTGAGGAAACCAAGTCAGAGATGTTAAATATATAGCAGGGGTGGAGCAAGGATTGAACCTGACTTCTGGACCAGCAGTTAGATTGCTTCATGCTGGTCTAGAGGCCACAGGATGTGATTATGGGGAGGCTGTTATGGGTGTGTGTGTGTGTGTGTGTGTGTGTGTATGTGAGTTTTAATTATCCCTTATTTAGTTTGGCTTTTTACTTTACTTTTAGTTCTAAATAAATAAACTTTAATTTACTTTTAGTTTAAGCAATACATGAGTTCATTCTCTTTAAAAATTTTGACACAGATCAAGAAAAAAATCGTCCTTCAGCAGGAGTGATTCTTTTTTTTCCTGCTTGGCTTAAAAAATGTTTTTATTCATTCATTCAACACATTTATTAGCTATTTACTATGTGCCCATCACTGTAGTAGATGCTAGGAGCACAGTGAATAAGACTAACATGGTTCCTTTCCTCTTGAAGCTTAAATCCTAGCGGTAAGTTACAGATATTTAACAACAGAGTAAGATATTTTGAAAGCTAAAAAAAAAAAAAAAAAGCAACCATAATTGTCAAGAAACAAATAATTAGCATGAGGTGATAGTACTTCAAAGATATACTTTAGAGGAAGGTTAGAAAAGGCTTCTGAGAATTTGACATTAAACCTGGAAATAGAAGGCTGAAAAGTCCTTTAAAATGTTTCTATGAGGCAGAGATGAGACTCAGGCAGCGGCCCTGAGGCAAAACATCAGTCCTGTGAGTGTAGGTGACATGATTCTCCTACTGAGGAGCTTTTGTAGAATTTCCATTTCCTCAAGAGGGTATGTAATTATTATTGTAATTTTCAAAACAATTTTCACTGTTTTTCAAGACAGAAATATCATGTCAGGATAACATTTGAATTTTTTCCCCAAAGGTTCTGTTGTTTTCTTCAGGCATCCTAATTAGCTATACATTGAATCTCCATGGCTTTTTTCCCACATCCATCATCTTTTTTTTTTTTTTTTTTTTTTTTTTATGCGATCTCACTTGCCTGTTTTTGGTTTTTTTTTTTGCCTGGGCTTTTGGTTTCAAATACCAAAACAAAATCATTGCCAAAGCCAATATCAAGGAGCTTAACCCTTATGTTTTCTTCGAGTGGCTTTACAATTTCAAGTTTTATGTGTAAGTCTTTAATCCATTTTGAGTTTATTTTTGTTTATGATGAGAAATAAAGGTCCAATTTCATTTCTCTGCATATGGATATACAGTTTTCCCAGTACATTTATTGAAGAAACTATCCTTTCCCCATTGTGTGTTCGTGGTACCCTTATTGAAGATCATTTGACCATACATGCATGGTTTATTTTGGGTCTCTCTATTTTGTTCCACTGGTCCATATGTCTATTTTATGCTTGCACCATACTTTGGAACATACTATGTTTTGATTACCATTCCTTTGTAATATATTTTCAAATAAGGAATTGTAATGCCTCCAGTTTTCTTCTTTCTTAAGATTGCTTTAGCTATTTTGATTCTTTTGTGGTCCCATATAAATTTTAAGATTTTTGTTATTATTGTTTGTTTTCTGTAAGGAATGTCATTGGGATTTTGATAGGAATTACATTGAATCAAATTAGTTTTGGTAGTATGGACATTTTAGCAATCTTAATTCTTCCAGTTAATGGACACGAGTTTTTTTTATATGTCTTCATTAATTTTTTTTATCAATATTTTATAATTTCCAGTGTAAAAGTGTTCACCTCTTTGGTTAAGTTTGTTTCTAAGTATTTTATTTTTCCTATGCTATTATAAATGGAATTTGTGTCTTAATCTCTTTTTCAGATTGTTTGTTATTTGTGTATAGAAACACTATTGATTTGTCTGCTGATTTTGTATCCTGCAACTTTACTGAGTTCATTTATTAGTTCTAACAGCTTTTTTTTTTTTTTATAAATCTTTAGTTCTCTACATAGATAATCATGTCATTTGCAAACAGAGATTATTTTACTTCTTTGTTTCTAATTTGAATGACTGTTTTCCCTTTTTCTTACCTAATTACCCTGGCTAGGACTTCTGGTACTATGCTGAATAGAAGACATGAGAGTGGGCATCCCTGTCTTAAACCAGATCCTAGAGGAAATACTTTCAGTATTTCACCATTGATTATGAACTTAGGTATAGGCTTTCCATACTGGTATTTATTACACTGAGATAAGTTCCTCCTATACCTATTTTGTTGAGAGTTTTTATCATAAAAGGATGTTGAATTTTGTCAAATGATTTTTCTGCATAATGGGATAATTATGTGATTTTAATCTTTCATTATCTTAATATAGTGCATCAGACTGATTGATTTGTGTATGTGGAGCCATTCTTGCATCCCAGGGATAAATCCCACTTAGTCATAGTATATAATCCTTTCAATGTCCTGTTGAATTTGGTGTGTAGTATTTTACTGAGGATTTTTGTATCTATGTTTTTTCAGAGATACTGCCTTGTGGTTTTCTTATCTTGTGGTGTGTATGTCTGGTTTTTGTTTCAGTGTGATATTGGCCTTATAATATGAGTTCAGAAGTATTCCCTCTTTTCATATTTTGGAAGAGTTTAGGGAAGATTGGTTTTAATAATTCTTTGAATATTTGATAGAATTCACTTGTGAAGCCATCTACTACTGTGCTTTTCTTTCTTGGAGGTTTTTGATTGCTGCTTATATCTCATTTATTATTTGCCTGTTAATGTTTTCTATTTTGTCTTGATTCAGTTTTGGGAGGGCATATATTTCTAGATATTTATCCATCAACAGGCGCCTGGGTGGCTCAGTCGGTTAAGCGTCCGACTTCGGCTCAGGTCATGATCTCGAAGTTCGTGGGTTCGAGCCCCGTATCAGGCTCTGTGCTGACAGCTAGCTCCGAGCCTGGACCCTGCTTCGGATTCTGTGTCTCCCTCTCTCTCTGACCCTCCCCTGCTCACACACTCTCTCTCTCTCTCTCTCTCTCAAAAAATAAACAAAACATTTATCCATCTATTCTAGGCTATACAATTTGTTGGTATATAATTGTTCATGATAATTTTTGTGATTCTTTTTATATATGAAGTATGTGTTATAATGTCTCCTCTTTAATTTCTGATTTATTTATTTTAGTGTTCTCTTCTTTTTCTTAATATATATGAAAGTAATTGCCAATTTTGGTGATTGTTTCAAAAGCCAACTCTTAGTTTTGTTGATTTTTCTATTGTTCTTCTATTCTTTATTATTTCTGCTTTAATATTTATTATTTCCTTCCTCCCACTAACCTTGGGCTTAGTTTGTTCCTTTTTTCTAATTCCTTGAAGCATAGTGTTGTTTATGAGATATTACTTCTTTTTTTAATGTAGGCATCACTATAAGCTTCTTTTTCTTATTACTGCTTTTGCTTCATCCTATCCCATATGTCCTGGTATGTTATATTTTTGTTTTCATTTCTCTTGACATATATTTTAAATTCCCTTTTGTTTTTTCTATTTGACTCTTTTTTTTATTTCTAGTTTCTTTCCATTGTGCCCAGAAAAGGTATTTGGAATGTTTTCAATTTTCTTGAATTGTTAAGATTTCTTTTGTGACCTAACATGCATTATTTCCTGTAGAAACTTCCGTGTATGCTTGAGAAGAATGTGTATTATGTTGGGTGGGAATTCTGTACATGTTTGTAAGGGTTAGTCAGTTGTTTCCTTATTGATTTTCTGTGTGGATATTCTATCCATTATTGAAAGTGCAATATTAAAGTCTCCTACTGCTGTCGCAATGTTGTCATTTTTTTTTCTGATTTGTCATTATTTGCTTTACATTTGCAGGTGCTCTGATGTTCGGTGTGTATGTATTTATAATTATTATATATTCCTGTTGGATTGACCCTTTTATCATTATAGAATGACCTTCATTTTCTCTAGAGACAGTTTGGACTTAAAGCCTATTTTGTTTGTTATAAATATAACCCCTTCTTTTTTGGTTATCATTTGCATGGAATATTTTTTCATCCATTTACTTTCATCCTATGTGTGCTCTTAGATCTAAAATGATTTATTAGTAGACAGTATGTGGCTGGATCTTTCCTTTTTTAAAAATTCATTCAGTGACTCTGTCTCACTCTGTAGTAATGTACTTTGATTCTTTTCTATTTATCTTTTGAACATTATAGTTTCTTTTTCTTTGTGTTTACCTTGAAGATTACATAAAATATCTTATAGTTATAACCACCTATTTTAAGTTGATAACAACTTAATTTAATAATATATTTTTTAACATTTATTCATTTTTTAAAGATACAGAGAGAGAGCATGAGCGGGGGAGGGGCAGGGAGAGAGCGAGACACAGAATCCAAAGCAGGCTCCATGCTCTGAGCTGTCAGCACAGAGCATGATGTGGGGCTTGAACTCA
Source organism: Cryptoprocta ferox (assembly GCA_028646485.1). Classification (NCBI taxonomy): domain Eukaryota; kingdom Metazoa; phylum Chordata; class Mammalia; order Carnivora; family Eupleridae; genus Cryptoprocta; species Cryptoprocta ferox. The sequence goes on from JAQQST010001936.1 coordinate 9,351, forward strand.
CCAACCGCAAGATCATGACCCGAGCTGAAGTAGGACACTTAACTCAGTGACCCAGACACCCCGATAACAACTTAATTTCAATTGCTTCCCAAAACTCTATACTTTCACCCTCACCTTTCAGTCATAGTTTACTTCTTTTTATACTGTGTATTATGACTTTTGTCTTTTACCATTTATATTAGGGTTAAAAGTAACCTACATACCACCATCACAGTGCTACATTATTCTGTGTTTGTCTGTATATTTACCTTTACCAGTGAGATTTACGATTTCATGTTGTTGTTCAGCATATTTTTGTTTCAATATGAAGAAGTTCCTTAAGTGTTTCTTTTAAGAAAGGTCTAGTGATTATGAACTCCCTCAGTTTGTGTTTGTCTGGAAAGGTTTTATCTCTCCTTCAATTTTATTTTATTTTTTATTCTATTTATTTTATTTTTAATATGATTTTTTATGTTTATTTACTTTTGAGAGAGAGACAGAGAGACAGTGTGAGCAGGGGAGGGGCAGAGAGACAGAGACACAGAATCAGAAGCAGGCGCCAGGCTCTGAGCTGTCAGCACAGAGCCTGACATGGGGCTCTAACTCACGAGCCATGAGATCATGACCTGAGCTGAAGTCAGATGCTTAACCAACTGAGCCACCAGGCACCCCTCTCCTTCATTTTTAAAGAATAATGTTGAGTTGTCAAGTATAGTATCCATGGTTGACAGTTTAAATATTCAGTACTTTGGGTTTTTTGTTATAGTTTATTGTCAAGTTGGTTTCCATATAACACCCAGTGCTCATCCTGACAAGTGCTCTCCTACATGTCCATCACCCCGCTTCTTCTTTCCCCCTCCCCCTTCAGCCCTCAGTTTGTTTTCAGTATTCATTCAAGAATCTCTCATGATTTGCCACCCTCCTGCTCCCTAACTCTTTTTTCCCCCTTTGCTTCCCCATGGTCCTCTGTTAAGTTTCTCCTGTTACACTTATGAGTGAAAACATATGGTATCTGTCCTTCTCCACCTGACTTATTTCACTTAGCATGACATCCTCGAGTTCCATCCATGTTGCCATGAATGGCCAGATTTCATTCTTTCTCATTGCCACATAGTATTCCATTGTATATATAAACCACATCTTCATCATCCATTCATCAGTTGATGGACATTTAGGCTCTTTCCATGATTTGGCTATTGTTGAAAGTGTGGCTATGAACATTGGGGTACATGTGCCCCTATGCATCAGCACTTCTGTATCCCTTAGATAAATAGTAACAGTGCTATTGCCAGGTCATAGGGGAGTTCTATTGTTAATTTTTTGAGGAATCTCCACACTGTTTTCCATAGCTGCTGCACCAGTTTACATTCCAAACAAGAGTGTAGAAGGGTGCGCGTTTCTCCACATCCTCGCCAGCATCTATAGTGTCCTGTTTTGTTCATTTTAGCCACTCTGACCAGCAGGAGGTGGTATCTCAGTCTGGTTTTGATTTCTATTTCCCTGATGATGAGTGACGCTAAGCATCGATTCATGTGTCTGTTGGCCATCTGGATGTCCTCGTTGGAGAAGTGTCTCTTCATGTCTTCTGCCCGTTTCTTCATTGGATTATTTTTGTGTGTGTGTGTGTGGACTTTGGTGAATTCCTTGTAGATTTTGGATAATAGCCCCTTATCTGATATGTCATTTGCAACTATCTTTTCCCACTCCGTCGGTTGCCTGTTAGTTTTCTTGATTGTTTCCTTACTGTGCAGAAGCTTTTTATCTTGATGAGGTCCCAATAGTTCATTTTTGCTCTTGATTCCCTTGCCTTTGGGGATGTGTCGAATAGGAAATTGCTGAGGTTGAGGTCAAGAAGGTGGTTTCCTGCTTTCTTTTCTAGGGTTTTAATGGTTTCCTATCTCACATTCAGGTCCTTCATCCATTTTGAGTTTATTTTTGTGTATGGTTTCAGAAA
>JAQQST010001937.1:0-11275 GCA_028646485.1 Cryptoprocta ferox
GTTTTTCCACATCCTCGCCAGCATCTATAGTCTCTTGATTTGTTCGTTTTAGGCACTCTGACCGGTGTGAGGTGGTATCTCAGTGTGGTTTTGATTTGTATTTCCCTGATGATGAGTGACGCTGAGCATCGTTTCATGTGTCTCTTGGCCATCTGGATGTCCTCCTTGGAAAAGTGTCTATTCGTGTTTTCTGCCCATTTATTCACTGGATTGTTTGTTTTTCAGGTGTGGAGTTTGGTGAGTACTTTGTAGATTTTGGATACTAGCCCTTTATCCGATATGTCATTTGCAACTATCTTTTCCCATTCTGTAGGTTGCCTATTAGTTTTCTTGAGTGTTTCCGTTGCGGTGCAGAAGATTTTTATCTTGATGAGGTCCCAATCGTTCATTTTTGCTCTTGATTCCCTTGCCTTTGGGATGTGTCGAGTAGGAAATTGCTGCGGTTGACGTCAAGGAGGTTGTTTCCTGCTTTCTCCTCTAGGGTTTTGATGGTTTCCTGTCTCACATTCAGGTCCTTCATCCATTTTGAGTTTATTTTTGTGTTTGGTGTAAGAAAGTGGTCTAGTTTCATTCTTCTTCATGTTGCTGTCCAGTTCTCCCAGCACCGTCTGTTTAAAGAGGCTGTCTTTTTCCATTGTATACTCTTTCCTGCTTTGTCAAAGATTAACTGGCCATACATTTGTGGGTCCAGTTCTTGGTCCTCTATTCTATTCCATTGGTCTATGTGTCTGTTTTTATGCCAATACCATACTGTCTTGAGGGTGACAGCTTTGTCGTAGAGGCTAAAGTCTGGGATTGTGATGCCTCCCGTTTTGGCTTTCTTCTTCAATATTACTTTACCTTCGGCATTTTTTGTGGTTCATTACGAATTTTAGGATAGTTTGTTCTAGCTTTGCGAAGAATGCTGGTGCAATTTTGACTGGGATTGCATTGAATGTGTAGATTGCTTTGGGTAATGATGACATTTTAACAATGTTTATTCATCCGATCCATGAGCATGGAATGTTTTCCCATTTCTTTGTGTCTTCGTCAATTTCTTTCATAAGTTTTCTATAGTTTTCATCATACAGGTCTTTTACATCTTTGGTTAGATTTATTCCTACGTATTTTATGGGTTTTCGTGCAATTGTGAATAGGATCAGTTTCTTGATTTCTCTTTCTATTGCTACCTTATTGGTGTATAAAAATGCAACCGATTTCTGTACATTGATTTTGTACAAGAGACTTTGCTGAATTCATGGATCAGTTCTAGAAGGCATCTGGTGGAATCGGTCGGGTTTTCCATGTAGAGTATCATGTCATCTGAAAAAAGTGAAAGTTTGACTTCATCTTTGCCAATTTTGATGCCTTTTATTTCCTTTTGTTGTCTGATTGCTGATGCTAGGACTTCCAGCACTATGTTAAACAACAGTGGTGAGAGTGGACATCCTTGTCATGTTCGTGATCTCAGGGGGAAAGCTCTCAGTTTTTCCCCATTGAGGAAGAGATTAGCTGTGGGCTTTTCATAAATGGCTTTTATAATGTTTAAATAAGTTCCTTCTTTCCCGACTTTCTCGAGGGTCTTTATTAAGAAAGGATGCTGTAGTTTGTCAAATGCTTTTTCTGCATCTATCGACAGGATCATATGGTTTTTTTCTTTTCTTTTGTTAATGTGATGTATCACATTGATGGATTTGCGAATATTGAACCAGCCCTGTCACCCAGAAATGAATCCCACCTGATCATGGTGGATAATTCTTTTAATATGCTGTTGAATTGGATTTGCTAGTATCTTGTTGAGTATTTTTGCATCTGCATTCATCAAGGATATTGGCCTGTAGTTCTCTTTTTTTGTTGGGTCTCTGTCTGGTTTGGGAATCTAAATGATGCAGGTTTCGTAGAATGAGTCCGGAAGTTTTCCTTCTATTTCTATTTTTTAGAATAGCTTGAGAAGGATGGGTATTACCTCTGATTTAAGTGTCTGGTAGAATTCCCCTGGGAAGCCATCTGGCCCCAGGCTCTTATTCATTGGGACATTTTTGATCACTGATTCGATTTCTTCCCTGCTCACGGGTCTGTTCAGATTTTCTATCTCTTCCCGTTTGAATTTTGGTAGTGCATGTGTGTTTAGGAATTTGTCCATTTCTTCTAGATGATCCAGTTTGTTGGCATATAATTTTTCAGAGTATTCCCTGATGATTGCTTGTATTTCTGAGGGATTGGTTGTAATAGATTCATTTTCATTCGTGATTTTGCCTATTTGGGTGTTCTCTCTTTTCTTTCTGAGGAGCCTGGCTAGAGGTTTATCAATTTTGTTTATTTTTTCAAAAAACCATCTCTTGGTTTCATTAATCTGTTCAACTTTTTTTTTAAATCAATATTGTTTACTTCTTCCCTGATCTTTCTGCTGGGTTTGGGGTGTTCTTGCTGCTCCCCTTCTAGTTCCTGTGGGTGTCTGTTAGATTTTGAATTTGTGATTTTTCTAGTTTGTTGAAATAGACCTGGATTGCAATATACTTTCCTCTTAGGACTGCCTTTGCTGCATCCCAGAGAGTTTGGATTGTTGTATTTTCATTTTCATTTGTTTCCATGTATTTTTAAATTTCCTCTCTAATTGCCTGATTGGCGCAGTCACTCTTTAGTAGGGTCGTTTTTAAGCTCCACATTTTTGGAGGTTTTCAGACTTTTTCCTGTGACTGATTTCAAGTTTCTTAGCATTGTGATCTGAAAGTGTGCATGGTATGATCTCAATTCTTTTATATTTGTGGAGGGCTCCTTTATGACCCAGTTTGAGATCTGTCTTGGAGAATGTGCCAGGCGCACTCGAGAAGAAGGTGAATTCCCTAGCGTCAGGATGCAGAGATCTAAATATTCCATCTGTTCCAATGTGTCATTCAGGTGCATTGTTTCTTTAGTGATTTTCTGTCTAGTTGATCTATCCACTGCTGTAAGTGGAGTATTAAAATCCCGTGCAATTAGCACATTCTTATCAATAAGATTGTTTCTGTTTGTGGTTAATTGTTTAATGTATTTGTGTGCTCCCGAATTCAGCCCATAGATGTTTATAATTGTTAGCTCTTCCTAGTGGAGAGACCGAGTAATTATTATATAATGTCCTTCTTCATCTTTTGTTTCTGCTTTTACTTTAAAGTCCAGTTTGTCCGATATAAGTATGGCTACTCCGGCTTTCTTTTGACTTCCAGTCACGTGATAGATATTTCTCCATCCCCTTACTTTCAATCTGAAGGTGTCTTCAGATCTCAAATTAGTCTCTTGCAGACAGCAAATAGATGGATTTTGTTTTTTTATCCATTCTGATCCCCTGTGTGGTTTGATTGGAGCATTCAGTCCTTTTACATTCAGTGTTATTATTGAAAAATGTGGGTTTAGATTCATTGTGTTCTCTGTAGGGTTCATGCTTGTAGTGGTGTCTCTGGTACCTTGTATTCCTTGAAATATTTCCCTCATAGAATCCCTCTTAAGATTTCTTGTAGGGCTGGTTTAGTGGTAATGAATTCTCTCAATTTTTGTTTCTATGGGAAAACATTTATCTCTCCTTCTATTTTTTGAATGACAGGCTCGCTGGATACTGGATTCATGGCTGCATATTTTTTCTGTTCATCACTTTGAAGATTTCCTGCCATTCCTTTCTGGCCTGCCAAGTTTCAGTAGATAGGTCTGTAACCACTCTGATAGGTTTCCCTTTGTATGTTAGGGCCCTTTTATCCCTAGCTGCTTTCAGAATTCTCTCCTTATCTTTATGTATTGCCAGTTTCACTATTATATGTCGTGCCAAAGGTTGGTTTAAGTTACGTTTTAGGGCAGTTCTCTGTGCCTGTTGAATTTCAACGTCTATTTCCTTCCCCAGATTGGGGAAGTTCTCGGCTATAATTTGATCAAGCACCCCTTCAGGAACTTTTTCTCTTTCTTCTTCGGGAATTTCTAAGATACAGATATTTTTCCGTTTGATTGTATCACTCAGTTCTCGAATTCTCCTTTCCTGCTCCTGGATCAATTTCTCTCTTGTTTTCTTGGCTTCCTCTTTTGCTATAACTGTGTCTTCTAATTCACCTATTCTCCTCTCTGCCTCTTCAATCCGTGCAATGGCCGCCTCCATTTTATTATGCACCTCATTTATAGCATTTTTTAACTCGTCACAGCTATTTTGAAGTTCCCTGGTCTGTATCAATAACTTCTCTGTTGCTGTTTTCAACCCAGCGATTAATTTTATGACAATTGTTCTAAATTCTTGTTCAGTTATATTGCTTATGTCTGTTTTGAGCAGTTCTGTGGCTGTGACTTCTTTCTGGCATTTCTTTAGAGGAGAGTTCTTCCGTTTAATCATTTGTCTAGCTTTCTCTCTCTTGTCAGTTTTAAAAGCTTGTTATGTTGTGTGCACCTGTTAGTAGTGCTCTGTTAAAAGAGGCTCATTGACTGTCCAGGGCTGTCCATTCAGGAAGTGTTCTTTTAATGATATCTCTCGGTTTCTCTTGTTGTGCCTTTGATTATTTTATTTCCCTACTCAGGGATATTTGGGACTCTCCACTCTGTGTACTTTGGCTTGTTTCTTGAAGCCCTGAAAAGGAAAACAGACAGAGAAACACACAGGGAACAAAAGCATGGAAACGCACAGACAAATCAAATAAACAAGCAAACCAAAAGGGGAACGAAAAAAATAAAGAAAAAAGAAGGGGAGGACAGAAACAACAAAAGACAAAGGACAGTCTGAGAGTGTAAAACCTGTGGAGGGGAGAGATAAGAATGAGATAAGAGAAAATATATCTGAATGGGAAGAATTGATCTAATCACAGCAGTGCATCAATGTTAGTCTTTCTAGGTCTCTTGGGGGAAAAGGAGAAAAGAAGAAAAAAAGAAAAGAAAAAAAAGAAAGAGAAAAAAAGGAAAAGAAAGGAGAAAAAGAAAAAAAAAAAGGAATTCTCCAGTGCAGATGGGAGTGGTTTGGTGTAGGTAGGTCAGTTCTCGGGAGCTGCTCTCTGAGACCCCACCTTGGTGGTTGCGGGGAGAAGAATGGTGGCGCCCCAAGTCCTTTTTGAACCATGCTCTGCAAGCCAAACCTTTGAGTCCTATCTCCCCAGGCTGTGGGCGGGCCAAGTTGTTTTTTCCAAGCCCCGCCTCATTTCTAAATCCTAGTCCACGCACTCCAATGCTACCGCCCAAGATGAGATGTGATGTACTCCCGCATGTGGGCGGCTTTCTAGCTGGGATTGAGTAGGGGGAGTCAAAGAGCTGTTTCTCCTGGCACCGCCTTGAATCAGCAAGCTGCCTGGGATCGGCGCGCCGCCTGGGATCGATCAGCTCGCCATCTGAGACTGGCACACCGCCTGGGATCAGCATGCTGCCTAGCCCAACGGAAAAAAAAAGCCCTCTAAGGGGGACGAATTTCTCTCCCTTCGCCCAGTGGTTATATATGGGATGATAGTATCTGTCTCCATCCTGGGCCAAGGTTTTTCTCTTCTCTAGAGACCACTCTATGAGCGTTTTCATTCTCTCTTTATCTTCCCCTCAGCTCTCTGCTGCCCTCCGCAGCTCTCCTCCGCTCTCCTCTGCTCTCTGCTGCTCTGCGCCACTGTGGGCAGCGCAGCTCTCAGCAGCCCTGCGCCTCCACTCTGAGTGCTCTCCCCAGCTCTCCGTTGGGCAGGGACTCCTTCCCCTCAGAGCCTCAGGCCCTGACTCGGTCTTATTTCCCCAGTTCGCACTCACTCAGGCATATATGAGGCTGTCATCTATGTGGATTCTGTGTGTTTTCCTCCCACTCTTGCAGATCAGCATATTGTGGCTTCAGTCCTTCTCAGCTTGATAGTTGCAGGTGGGCAGAGATTACAGAGCTCCCTACTTCTCCACCATCTTGCCCCCATCATAGTCTTGAACTCTTGCATTGATGAAGGAAATCTCTCTTGTTTCCAGGCAGCTCCTCTGGCGACTCTCAGGAAAAGCTTCATTGTGCAAGCTGGTCCCCTCCTTCAGCCTCAGTTTCCTCAACTTTGGTGAATAATCAAAGGACGATCTTTAGTTGCAAAGTAGAGACTAGTGGAGATGACAGCATTTCGGTGCCACCAGACTGGGAGGTGGCACCCAGGCCCACCTGGGTGGCCCTCCTTTGGTCCTCAGGTTGTCAGTGCGCAGGAGAAAAGCCCCAACTTACTCAGAGGTGAGAAGGTAAGCCAATGTCCAACGTCCCCTGGGCCTGGCACAGCGATCTCTTATATCTCATTCTTTTCTCTCCCCTCCACTGGACTCTGCACATGGGACATTGGATCGCCTAAACACTCATATGTAATCCATTCTCTTGATGATACCTTCCTTTCTCTCTCTCTCTCTGGAATAATCAGACTATATAGCTTCTCTGGGTAACATTATCTTCATTTTTTTCTCCTCACCTCCTATCATATTCTCCTTTTTCTCTCAATGAATTAAGCCTTTTAGTCTCTCTGCCTGGCCAATGTTCAATTTCACTTTCTCCACACCCCTGTCACTTCTCTCTTTGTAGATACTCTTCCAACAGCATTGCCTCCACCCTGCTCTTTATTTGTAGCTGGGATTTCTGGTTTTATGCTTTTAGACTGTCCTTTGTCTTTCGTTGTTTTTGTTCCTCCCCCTTTTGTTTTTTTTACTTTTTTTTATTTTCCCTTCTGGTTTGCTTGTTTGTTTGATTTGTCTGTGCATTTGCGTGCTTATGTTCCCTGTGTGTTTGTCTGTTTTCCTTTTCAGGGCTACCTCAAGAAAGAAGCCAAAGTACACATGGTGGAGAGTCCCAAATATCACTGAGTAGGGAAATAGAATAACGAAAGCCACAGCAAAAGAAATCAAGAGACACCATTAAAAGAACGCTTCCTAAATGGACAGGCCCTGAACAGTCAATGAGCCTCCTTTAATATAGCAATACCCACAGGTGCAGAGTGCATAACAAGCTTTTCAAACTGACAAGAGAGAGAAAGCTAGCCAAAATGATGAAACGGAAGAACTCTCCTCTAAAGAAATTCCAGGAAGAAGTCACAGCCACAGCACTGCTCAAAACAGACATAAGCAATATAACTGAACAAGAATTTAGAACAATTGTCATAAAATTAATCGCTGGGCTTGAAAACAGCATCAGAGAATCTATTGATACAAAGACTAGGGACCTTCAAAATAGCTGTGACGAGTTAAAATATGCTATAAATGAGGTGCATAATAAAATGGAGGTGGCCATTGCATGGATTGAAGAGGCAGAGAGGAGAATAGGTGAATTAGAAGACACAGTTATAGAAAAAGAGGAAGCTGAGAAAAAGAGAGAGAAACTGATCCAGGAGCACGAATGAAGAATTCGAGAACTGAGTGATACAATCAAGTGGAACAATATCCCCATCATAGGAATTTCTGAAGAAGAAATAGAAAAAGGTGCTGAAAGGGTGATTAATCAAATTTTGCTGAGAACTTCCCCAAACTGGGGAAGGAAATAGACATTGAAATTCAACAGGCACAGAGAACTCCCCTAAAACGTACCTTGAATCAACCTTCGGCATGACATATCATAGTGAAACTGACAAAATATAAAGATAAAGAGAGAATTCTGAAAGCAGCTAGGGATAAAAGGGCCCTAACATACAAAGGGAAACCTATCAGAGTGGTTACAGATCTATCTACTGAAACATGGCAGGCCAGAAAGGAATGGCAGGAAATCTTCAAAGTGATGAACAGAAAAAATATGCAGCCAAGAATCCTTTATCCAGCAAGCCTGTCATTCAAAATAGAAGGAGAGTTAAAGGTGTTCCCAAATAAACAAAAACTGAGAGAATTCATCACCACTAAACCAGCCCTACAAGAAATCTTAAGAGGGACTCTATGAGGGAAATGCTGCAAGGAATACAAGGTACCAGAGACACCACTACAAGCATGAACCCTACAGAGAACACAATGAATATAAACCCACATTTTTCAATAATAACACTGAATGTAAAGGGACTGAATGCTCCAATCAAACCACAAAGGGGAACAGAATGGATAAAAAAACAAAATCCATCTATTTGCTGTCTATAAGAGACTCATTTCAGACCTGAAACACCTTCAGATTGAAAGTAAGGGGATGGAGAAATATCTATCACGTGACTGGAAGTCAAAAGAAAGCCGGAGTAGCCATACTTATATCGGACAAACTGGACTTTAAAGTAAAAGCAGTAACAAAAGATGAAGAAGGACATTATATAATAATTACTCGGTCTCTCCATCAGGAAGAGCTAACAATTAAAAACACCGATGCACCTAATTTGGGAGCACCCAAATACATAAAACAATCACAAAGAGAAACAATCTTATTGATAAGAATGTGCTAATTGCACGGGATTTTAATACTCCACTTACAGCAGTGGATAGATCAACTAGACAGAAAAATCACTAAAGAAACAATGCACCTGAATGACACATTGGAACAGAGGAATTTGACAAGATATATTTAGCACTCTACATTCTGAAGCTAGGGAATTCACTCTCTTCTCAAGTGTGCATGGCACATTCTCCAAGATAGATCACATACTGGGTCATAAAGCAGCCCTCAATAAATACAAAAGAATTGAGATCATACCTTGCACACTTTCAGATCACAATGCTATGAAACTTGAAATCAGTCACAGGAAAAAGTCTGAAAACCTCCAAAAATGTGGAGCTTAAAAACGACCCTACTAAAGAGTGACTGCGCCAATCAGGCAATTAGAGAGGAAATTTAAAAATACATGGAAACAAATGAAAATGAAAATACAACAATCCAAACTCTCTGGGATGCAGCAAAGGCAGTCCTAAGAGGAAAGTATATTGCAATCCAGGTCTATTTCAACAAACTAGAAAAATCACAAATTCAAAATCTAACAGACACCCACAGGAACTAGAAGGGGAGCAGCAAGAACACCCCAAACCCAGCAGAAAGATCAGGGAAGAAGTAAACAATATTGATTTAAAAAAAAAGTTGAACAGATTAATGAAACCAAGAGATGGTTTTTTGAAAAAATAAACAAAATTGATAAACCTCTAGCCAGGCTCCTCAGAAAGAAAAGAGAGAACACCCAAATAGGCAAAATCACGAATGAAAATGAATCTATTACAACCAATCCCTCAGAAATACAAGCAATCATCAGGGAATACTCTGAAAAATTATATGCCAACAAACTGGATCATCTAGAAGAAATGGACAAATTCCTAAACACACATGCACTACCAAAATTCAAACGGGAAGAGATAGAAAATCTGAACAGACCCGTGAGCAGGGAAGAAATTGAATCAGTGATCAAAAATGTCCCAATGAATAAGAGCCTGGGGCCAGATGGCTTCCCAGGGGAATTCTACCAGACACTTAAATCAGAGGTAATACCCATCCTTCTCAAGCTATTCTAAAAAATAGAAATAGAAGGAAAACTTCCGGACTCATTCTACGAAACCTGCATCATTTAGATTCCCAAACCAGACAGAGACCCAACAAAAAAAGAGAACTACAGGCCAATATCCTTGATGAATGCAGATGCAAAAATACTCAACAAGATACTAGCAAATCCAATTCAACAGCATATTAAAAGAATTATCCACCATGATCAGGTGGGATTCATTTCTGGGTGACAGGGCTGGTTCAATATTCGCAAATCCATCAATGTGATACATCACATTAACAAAAGAAAAGAAAAAAACCATATGATCCTGTCGATAGATGCAGAAAAAGCATTTGACAAACTACAGCATCCTTTCTTAATAAAGACCCTCGAGAAAGTCGGGAAAGAAGGAACTTATTTAAACATTATAAAAGCCATTTATGAAAAGCCCACAGCTAATCTCTTCCTCAATGGGGAAAAACTGAGAGCTTTCCCCCTGAGATCACGAACATGACAAGGATGTCCACTCTCACCACTGTTGTTTAACATAGTGCTGGAAGTCCTAGCATCAGCAATCAGACAACAAAAGGAAATAAAAGGCATCAAAATTGGCAAAGATGAAGTCAAACTTTCACTTTTTTCAGATGACATGATACTCTACATGGAAAACCCGACCGATTCCACCAGATGCCTTCTAGAACTGATCCATGAATTCAGCAAAGTCTCTTGTACAAAATCAATGTACAGAAATCGGTTGCATTTTTATACACCAATAAGGTAGCAATAGAAAGAGAAATCAAGAAACTGATCCTATTCACAATTGCACGAAAACCCATAAAATACGTAGGAATAAATCTAACCAAAGATGTAAAAGACCTGTATGATGAAAACTATAGAAAACTTATGAAAGAAATTGACGAAGACACAAAGAAATGGGAAAACATTCCATGCTCATGGATCGGATGAATAAACATTGTTAAAATGTCATCATTACCCAAAGCAATCTACACATTCAATGCAATCCCAGTCAAAATTGCACCAGCATTCTTCGCAAAGCTAGAACAAACTATCCTAAAATTCGTAATGAACCACAAAAAATGCCGAAGGTAAAGTAATATTGAAGAAGAAAGCCAAAACGGGAGGCATCACAATCCCAGACTTTAGCCTCTACGACAAAGCTGTCACCCTCAAGACAGTATGGTATTGGCATAAAAACAGACACATAGACCAATGGAATAGAATAGAGGACCAAGAACTGGACCCACAAATGTATGGCCAGTTAATCTTTGACAAAGCAGGAAAGAGTATACAATGGAAAAAGACAGCCTCTTTAAACAGACGGTGCTGGGAGAACTGGACAGCAACATGAAGAAGAATGAAACTAGACCACTTTCTTACACCAAACACAAAAATAAACTCAAAATGGATGAAGGACCTGAATGTGAGACAGGAAACCATCAAAACCCTAGAGGAGAAAGCAGGAAACAACCTCCTTGACGTCAACCGCAGCAATTTCCTACTCGACACATCCCAAAGGCAAGGGAATCAAGAGCAAAAATGAACGATTGGGACCTCATCAAGATAAAAATCTTCTGCACCGCAATGGAAACACTCAAGAAAACTAATAGGCAACCTACAGAATGGGAAAAGATAGTTGCAAATGACATATCGGATAAAGGGCTAGTATCCAAAATCTACAAAGTACTCACCAAACTCCACACCCGAAAAACAAACAATCCAGTGAATAAATGGGCAGAAAACACGAATAGACACTTTTCCAAGGAGGACATCCAGATGGCCAAGAGACACATGAAACGATGCTCAGCGTCACTCATCATCAGGGAAATACAAATCAAAACCACACTGAGATACCACCTCACACCGGTCAGAGTGCCTAAAACGAACAAATCAAGAGACTATAGATGCTGGCGAGGATGTGGAAAAAC
>JAQQST010001938.1:0-11273 GCA_028646485.1 Cryptoprocta ferox
TTTGTTTCCATATATTTTTTAATTTCTTCTCTGATTGCCTGATTGACCCAATCATTCTTTAGTAGGGTGGTTTTTAACCTCCACATTTTTTGAGGTTTTCCAGACTTTTTCCTGGGATTGATTTCAAGTTTTATAGCATTGTGATCTGAAAGAGTGCACCGTATGATCTTAATTCGTTTGTATTTATGGAGGGCTGCTTTATGCCCCAGTATGTGATCTATCTTGGAGAATGTGCCATGCATACTCGAGAAGAAGGTGAATTTCCTAGCTTCAGGATGCAGAGTTCTAAATATATCTGTCAATTCCATCTGTTCCAATGTGTTGTTCAGTTCCATTGTTTCTTTTGTGGTTTTCTGTCTGATTGATTTATCCATTCCTGTGAGTGCAATTAACACATTCTTATCAATAAGATTGTTTCTGTTTGTGATTAATTGTTTCATGTATTTGGCTGCTCCCAGATTCGGCGCATAGATGTTTATAACTGTCAGCCCTTCCTGATGGAGAGACCCTGTAGTTATTATGTAATGTCCTTCTTCATCTTTTGTTACTGCCTTTCCTTTAAAGTCCAGTTTGTCTGATAGAAGCATGGCTACTCCAGCTTTCTTTTGACTTCCAGTTGCATGATAGATATTTCTCCATCCCCTTCCTTTCAATCTGAAGGTGTCTTCTGATCTCAAATGAGTCTCTTGTGGACAGCACATAGATGGATTTGGTTTTTTTATGCATTCTGCTACCCTGTGTCGTGTGATTGGAGCATTGAGTCCAATTACATTCAGTGTTATTATTGAAACATGTAGGTTTGGGTTCATTGTGTTTTCTGTGGAGTTCATGTTTATAGTGGTGTCTTTTGTTCTTGTATTCCTTACAACATTTTCCTAATAGAATCCCTCTTATGAATTCCTGTAGGGCTGGTTTGGTGGTGATGAATTCTCTCAATTTTTGTTTATTTGGGAACACCTTTATCTCTCCTTCTATTTTGAATGACAGGCTCTCTGGATAAAGGATTCTTGGCTGCATAATTTTTCTGTCCATCACATTGAAGATTTCCTGCCATTCCTTCCTGGCCTTCCAAGTTTTGTTAGATAGGTCTGTAACCACTCTGATAGGTTTCCCTTTGTATGTTAGGTCCCTTTTATCCTTAGCTGCTTTCAGAATTCTCTCTTTGTCTTTATATTTTGCCAGTTTCACTATGATATATCGTGCCGAAGGTCAATTCAAGTTTCGTCTTAAGGGGGTTCTTTGGGCCTCTTAGATTTCAATGTCTGTTTCTTTGCCCATATTCAGGAAGTTTTCAGCTATAATTTGATCAAGTACCCCTCAGGAACTTTTTCTCTTTCTTCATCTTCAGGAATTCCTATGATATGGATATTGTTCCGTTTGATTGTATCACTCAGTTCTCGAATTATCTTTTCGTGGTCCTGAATCAATTTCTCTCTCTTTTTCTTGGCTTCCTCTTTTGCTATAACTGTGTCTTCTAATTCACCTACTCTCCTCTCTGCCTCTTCAATCCATGCAGTGCCCGCCTCCATTTTATTTTGCACCTCATTTATAGCCTTTTTTTTTTAACTCGTCATAGCTATTTTGTGGGTCCCTTTTCTGTGTATCAGTAGCTTCTTTGATTTTTTTTTAAGTCCAGCAGTTCATTTTATGACAGTTGTTCTAAATTCTTGTTCAGTTATGTTGCCTAAATCTGTTTTGAGGAGTTCTGTGGCTGTGACTTCTTCCTGGAGTGTCTTTAGATGAGAGTTCTTCCTTTTCGTAATTTTCGCTAGCTTTCCGTCTCTTGTCAGTTTTAAAAGCTCATCATGCACTGTGCACCTGTTAGTATTGCTCTATTAAAGGAGGCTCATTGACTGTCCAGGGCCTGTCGTTTCAGAAAGTGTTCTTTTCATGTTGTCTGTCGGTTTCTCTTGTTGTACCTTTGATTATTTTACTTCCCTGCTCAGTGTTACTTGGGACTCTCCAGCATGTGTACTTTGGCTTGTTTCTTGATGTAGCCCTGAAAAGGAAAAACAGACCAACACACAGGGAATAAAAGCATGGAAAATCACAGACAATTCAAACAAACAAGCACACCAAAAGGGGAAAGGATGTAAAAGGAAAGGAAAGGAAAGAAAAGGAAAAAGAAGAAAAGAATGAAGAAAAAAGAATAAAAAACACAAAAAATACAAGGGAGGGACAGAGATAGCAAAAGAGTATGGATAGTCTAAATGCATATAACCAGGGGAGAGGAGAGATAAGAATGAGATAAGGGAAATATATCTGGATGGCCCGAAAACAAAAGGAGAAGAAAAGAAAAAAGGAAAGGAAAAGGCTGCTCTCCCGTGTGGATGGGCGTGGTTTGGTGTAGGTAGGTCAGGTCTTGGGGCCTGCTCTCCGAGGCCCCGCCTTGGTGGTTGCGGGGGAGACGAATAGCGGCGCTTCAAGCTCTGCCGGAATCAAGCGTTGCAAGCCGCTCTCCTGACTTCCAACTCCCTGTGCTGCAGGCGACCCCAACTGTATTTTCCAAGCTCCGCCTTGCTTCCAAATCCTAGTCCATGCAGTTCAACAGTACCACTGGAGATGAGATGTGCTCCCACTGGTGGCCGGCCTCCTAGTTGGAATCGTGCATGTGGCGGGGGCCGCCTTTCCCAGTGCTGCCTGGAATGGGCGCAGTTGCCGCCAAGCCCAAGGAAGAATTTGCCAGCCAGATGGGATGGATTTCTCTCCCCGCGCCCAGCGGTTATATATGAGGTGACAATGTCTCTCTCCATCCTGGGATGAGTTTTTTATCTCTTCTTCAGAGACAGTTCTATGAGTGTTTTCAGTCTTTCTTTCTCTTCCCCTTGTCTCTCCGGGGCACAGCGCGCTCTCCCTGTGTTGGGTTGTGGCTCCCACCTCCTGCACCTCCGAAGCCCAGCCCATCCTCCAGTTTCCCAGTTCCCAATCATTCAGTCAGGCATCTTTGAGGTTGTCTTTTTTCTGGAGTCTGTTTCTTCTCTTCCCCCACTTGCAAATCAGAGTATTGTCCCTTTAGTCCTTCTCAGTTCAGTAGATTCGGGCGCGCGAAAATTACCGAGCTCCCTACTTCTCCGCCATCTTACCCTCCCTCTCGTCAAAATGATAGATTGAACAGACAAATAACCATATGGGTTAGTCCAGAGAGAGAGAAAGGAAAATAAAGGATGTGGGGAAAAAGAAAAATAATGTTGTCCTGAGAGAGAAACTATATGGCTGAATCTAGAGAGAGAGAATGGAAAATAAGGGGGCAGGGAAAATGAAAAAATGTAATTGACCAGACAAAGAAACTATAGGGCTTAATTCAGAGACAGAGTATGGAAAATTAAGGAAGCGGGGGAAAAGGAAGGGAAAATAATATTGACCATATAGGGAACCTATATTGCTGATTCCAGAGAGAGAGAGAGAGAGAGAATAGAAAATAATGAAGGACACGGGGAAAAATAAAATAAAATTGATCAGTCATAGAATCTATAGGGTTTAATCCAGTGAGAGAGAAAGGACGATAATGAAAGAGGCAGGGGAAAATAAGAGAAATAAGAGAAAATAAAAGTGAACAGACAGAGAAACTACATGGCTTAATCCAGAGAGTAAAAGAAGGAGGTGTAAAACATGTCTCAAGAGAATGGATTAAAATGTCTGCTTAAACAAACCAACAACTAGAGTAAACAGGCTAGAGGAGGGAAGAGATAAGAAAAAGAAAAAAAAAAGGATGATATATCTATATAATAAGAATTGTCTGAGAATTAAACCAGGCAATGCAACAGTGCTTGTCTGGAGGAGGGGCTGTCTGGTTCGTCAGTATCAATCCTGCTCCAGTAGATACGCAATTACTGGCGGTTTCCAACTCTTCTGTGGCCCCACTGTCCATTCCCTGACGCCCCACCTTGTTGGTGATGAGGAGGAAAATGGAGACACCCCAGTCTCTCCTCCATGGACTAGCTTTCCCTAACCACTCTGTTTAAGCCGACCTCACTGTGCTGCGGATGCAAACAAGGCAGTTTGTCCCGCTCCTCCGACTCCTGTGCCTGGCGCTTGGCTGGGATTCATACTCCTGCTCCTTGCGCCCTGATACTGGTTGAGTGCTGCTTCGTGCTGCCCTGATATGTGTTTTGGGTGGCGTGCGCAGCCAGTCTTTGTCTTTTGAGCGGATATAAACCCTCTACTCACAGCACTCCAGGGAGGGGATTGCTTTTTCCTACTGCGGACTGCACCCCTGACCTTGCCACTGAGCCCGGGGCTGGTGCCCATCCTCCCCAGGTGTGCGATCAGGGCAGCTGGCCCCAGTCTGGAGAAAGGCCCTCAGTTAGAGATTGGGTCTTTCTCCATTCCAGTCCATGGTTTTTCTCTTGTCCAGATACTGTCCTGTGTTTCCCCAGCCTCTCTCTTCTCTTTGTCTCTCTGCAGATGGGGATCCCTCCCCTCCATTTGTTTTAATTTTCCCAGTTTGCAGTCACATACCTATGGCCCATCAGGTTGTCCCAGTGGGTCCCTGGAAGAGACTCTGTCTCTTTGCCTCCCAGACTCTTGGAGTTCAAAGTCCTTTGGCTTCAATACTACTTTAAGAGACGAGGGAATTTTGTATCCCCCTACTTTCTCCGCCATGTTGGCCCCTCTCTCTTAACTCCTTTCATTACCCATAAACTATAATTGCCCAGTGTATTTTTGCTTGTATTAGTTTGAATAGTTACATATTAGGTCAGTTAAGAGTAAGAAAAATAAAAGATGTTATTTTACCTTCATGTATTCCTTCTCTAACACTCTTCCTTTCTTTATGTAGACCTGTGTTTCTTACCTGTATAATTTTTTTTTCTCTCTGAAGAATTTTTAACATTTCTTGCAAGGCAAGGCAAGTCTACTGGTGACAGATTACTTCAGCTTTTGTTTGTTGAGAAAGTCTAGTTTGTTTTCACTTATGAGGGATTGTTTTGTTGGATACATTATTCTAGCTTGGTGTTTTATTTTTCTTTCAAAATACTTTAAACTTTAAAATATTCCATTCTCTTTCTGCTTGTGTGGTTTCTGACAACAGATCAGATATAGTGCTTATCTTTGTTCCTCTGTAGATAAGATGTCTTTTTCTTCTGGCTAGTTTTAATATTTATCTCTCTTTGGTTTTCTCTTGTTTGCATGTGATATAGCTAGGTGTAGATATTTGGTATTTATCCTGCTTTGGTGTTTTTTGTGCTTCCTGCATTTGTGGTATCTGTTTAGTAATTTTGGAAGATTTCCCCACGATTGTTATTTTAAATATTTCTTCTCCTTTTTCTTTTGTCCTTTGTATTCCCGATACATGTATGTTACAAATTCTGTAATTGTCCTACAGTTATTAGTTTTTATTCTAAGTGGTTTTTTAAAGTTTTTTTTTATTATTTATTTTGAGAGCGAGAGAGTGGGCATGTGCGTGTGTGAGTAGGTAAGTGGCAGAGAGAGAGGGAGAGAGAGAATCCTAAGTAGGCTCCACGTTGTTGACACAGAGCCCGATGGAGGGCTGGATCTCACAAAGTGTGAGATCATGACCTGAACCGAGATCACGTGTTGGATGCTCAACCAACTGAGCCACCCAGGTGCCCCCAGTTATTTGTTTTACTCTTCCATTTTTTTTCTCTTTTATTTCATTTTGGAAAGGTTTTATGTTGTTTGTTTGGAAAGATTCTATTGACATGTTATGAACCTTACTATTTCTTTCCTCATCAAGCTCATTGATTCTTTCCTTGACTGTGTCCAATCTACTAACGAGCCTATCAAAGACATTTCTTTATTTCTTTTACAGTGTTTCAGATTTGTAGCATTTCCTCTTGTTTATTTATTAGAGTTTTCGTCTCTTTGCTTACATTACCCATCTGTTCTTGCATGTTGTCTATTTCTTCCATTAGAGTCCTTATCATATTAGCTATATTTATTTTAGATTCCCCTGATAATTCCAAAAGTCTGTGTCTTATATTAGTCTGGTTCCCCTGCTCTCTTTGTTTCCTTACATTGTGGGTTTTCTTGTTTCTTTTGTTGTTATTTTTTTCTTTGAACTTAAATTTTTTTAATGTTTTTTTTTTTTTTTTTTTGAGTGAGAGAGAGAGCGTGAGCAGGGGAGGGGCAGAAAGAGATGGAGACACAGAACATGAAGCAGGCTCCAGGCTCTGAGCTTTTAGCACAGAGCCCGATGTGGGTCCCAAACTCACGAACCTAGAGATCCTGACCTGAGCTGAAGTCGGATGCTTAACTGACTGAGCCAACCAATACCTCTCTTTTGGTCTTCTGGCATGACTTGTAATTTCTTTGATAGCCAGATTTTTCTGGTAATGGGAATTGAGGTTATTGGCTTTTACTTATTTATTTATTTAAATGTTTGTTTATTTTTTGAGAGAGAAGGAGAGTGTAAATGGGGAAGGGGCAGAGAGAGAGGGAGACAGAGGATCTGAAGCAGGCAGTGTGCTGATAGCAGGACTCGAACCCATGAACCACGAGATCATGACGTGAACCAAAGTTAAATGTTTAACCAACTGAGTCACCTGGGTGTCCTGAACTTACTCACTTTTAGTGTGAACTTTGTGAATTTTTATATTAATCTAGCTAGGAACTGGGCTATGTGTTGTTTGCTGTAGCTTGTAGGTACCAGAGGATTCATTCCCTTATAGTTTCCTTAATTTTTCCCTATTGTCTTTCCGTTTTGCTAAGAATTACGTCTTTTTTAAAATGTTTATTTATTTTTAGAGAGAGAGGGAGAAAAGAATCCCACGTGGGCTCCATGCTGTCAGGGGCAAGAGCCTGACCCCAGGCTCATGGGGATTGATGGGGCTGGATCTCAGGAATCGTGAGATCATAAACTGAGCCAAAATCAGGAGTCAGATCCTTAACCGACTGAGCCACTCTGGCACCTCAAGAATTCCTTCTTTTTTTAATGTTTATTTTTTTTTGAGAGACACTACAAACAGGGGAGAGGCAGAGAATGGGAGACACATGATTTGAAGCCGACTCCAGGCTTCAAAGTGTCCCCATAGAGCCTGATGTAGGGCTCAAACTCACGAATCATGTGATCATGACCTGAGCTGATGTCTGATGACTGAGTCACCCAGACGCCCCAAGAATTCCTTCTTAAACAAAGTCTATATTGTGCTTTCTCACTTGAAATTCAGTTATTATACTGGATCTATGTTAATGTGGTAAAGGAGTTAGAGAAGGATAGTATTTTTTAATCTTAAAAATTAAATCTCAGTTATTTTTAGTGGTCTTGAGTGAGTCCTTGGGCTGAGGCCTTCCGATGTATTTCTTAGCTATCCCCAACTGTTGGGTGAAACAGGAAGACCAGAGGGGGCTGAGGTTGTCTAATTGAATTGCTCTTCCTCCAGGTAGGTTTCTATTAAAGTAGTATACCTTGAGGGCATGACTTTGTTAAGAGAATGCTCTGGGCTCTTTCAGCATGGCTACTTTCCCCTCCTGCTCAAGGCACAAGAAGATTTTCCACAGATCTTAATTGTTTAAACCTGAAAACTTTATGGGAGCTCCTAGAGGTAAACCCAGGGAAGTGTGGGCCCCCCACCTACAACTGGGACTCCTGTATTTTTTTAACTCTCAAGTTAGTACATACTTTGGCCTCTAAAGATTCATCAGTCACTGTTGAAATGTTCCTATACCAGATAAACTGTATCTGCCTGTCTCTCTGGTTTTCTTGGTAGTGATTTGCCCTGAGACTTTAGGTCTCTAAACGATCTAGGATAAGTTATTGATTTTTAGTTTCTCCATCTTTTTTCTTGTCAGAATAAGAGTGGGGACTTGTAAGCCCCTTACATGTTGTAGGTGACTGGCTAGTTTTTTATTTTTCTTAAGTGAATGGACCTATATGAAATGGCATAACGGTCTGTGGCTTTAATTTTGGTGCTCTGCTTTGCTTTAAATTCTTGTTTAAATTCTTTCATGTCTTGGTTTCTGTGAGAATTAGGTTCTAATTTTAGTTGAAAGTTTTAGGAATTTATTTTATTTTATTATTTTTTTGTTTTCTTTTTTTTTTCTGTTATAGTTTATTGTCAAGTTGGTTTCCATATAACACCCAATGCTCATCCCCACAAGTGGCCTCCTCCATGCCCATCATCTCCCTTCCCCTCTCCCATTCCTCCATCAGCCCTCAGTTTGTTCTCAGTATTCAAGAGTGTCTCATGGTTTGCCTCCCTCCCTCTCCCCAACAATTTTCCCCCCTTCCCCTCGCCCACGGTCATATAAGTTTCTCCTGTTCCACTTATAAGTGAAAACATATGGTATCCTTCTCTGTCTGACTTATTTCACTTAGCATGACACCCTCGAGTTCTATCCATGTTGCTACGAATGGCTAGATTTCATTCTTTCTCATTGCCATGTAGTATTCCATTGTATTGGTTACTTTTTAAAGACTGTTAAGGATTCAAATTTTGGATCATAGTTATAGCTGAGATTACAATTAAGACTAATGTGTAGTCCATTGTATATATAAACCACATCTTCTTGATCTATTCATCAGTTGATGGACATTTAGGCTTTTTCCATGATTTGGATATTGTTGAAAGTGTCGCTAGGAACATTGGGGTACATGTGCCCCTATGCATCAGCAATCCTATATCCCTTGGGTAAATCCCTAGCAGTGCTATTGCTGGGTCATAGGGGAGTTCTATTGTTAATTTTTTGAGGAAACTCTACACTGTTTTCCAGAGCGGCTGCACCAGTTTACATTCTCACCAACAGTGGAGGAGGGTGCCTGTTTCTCCACATCCTCGCCAGCATCTGTAGTCTCCTGTTTTGTTCATTGTAGCCACTCTGACCGGCATGAAGTGGTATCTCAGTGTGGTTTTGATTTGTATTTCCCTGATGATGAGTGATGCTGAGCATCGTTTCATGTGTCTGTTGGCCATCTGGATGTCCTCTTTGGAGAAGTGTCTGTTCATGTCCTATGCCCATCTCTTCACTGGATTGTTTGTTTTTTGGGTGTGGAGTTTGGTGAGTTCCTTATAGCTTTTGGATCCTAGCCCTTTATCTGAAATGTCATTTGCAACTATCTTTTCCCATTCCGTTGGTTGCCTATTAGTTTTTTTGTTTCCTTTGCCGTGTAGAAGCTTTTTATCTTGATGAGGTCCCAATACTTCAATTTTGCTCTTGATTCCCTTGCCATTGGGGATGTGGCGAGTAGGAATTTGCTGTGGTTGAGGTCAAGGAGGGTGTTTCCTGCTTTCTCCTCTAGGGTGAGATGGTTTGATGGTTTCCTGTCTCACAGTTAGGTCCTTCATCCATTTTAAGTTTATTTTTGTGGATGGTGTACGAAAGTGATCTAGTTTCATTCTTTTGCATGTTACTGTCCAGTTCTCCCAGCACATCTGGTAAAGAGGCTGTCTTTTTTCCATCGGATACTCTTTCCTGCTTTGTCAAAGATTAATTGGCCATACAATTGTGGGTCCAATTCTGAGTTCTCTGTTCTTTTTGACCGATTTATGTGTCTATTTTTGTGCCAGTACCATACTGTCTTGATGATGACAGCTTTGTAGTAGAGGCTAAAGTCTGGGATTGTGATGTCTCCCATTTTGGTTTTCTTCTTCAATATTACTATGGCTATTTGGGGTCTTTTGTGGTTCCATACAAATTTTAGGATACATTGTTCTAGCTTTGAGAAGAATGCTGGTGTAATTTTGATTGGGATTGCATTGAATGTATAGATTGCTTTGGGTAGTATTGACATTTTAACAATATCTATTCTTCCGGTCCACGAGCGTGGAATGTTTTTCCATTTCTTTGTGTCTTCTTCAATTTAGGAATTGTTTTTAAAGCGATTTGTTTCTCTTATTGTTAGCAAGTTATCTTTAGTTGTTCCTACATTCAAGTAAGGATAATGTGGTAAGTGCAGCGGTTTAAACATGAGCAGTAAGGGGCGCCTGGGTGGCTCAGTCGGTTGAGCTTCTGATTTCGGCTAACGTCATGATCTCACGGTTCATGGGTTCGAGCCCTGCGTCGGGCTTTATGCTGACCACTAGCCCAGAGCCTGGAGCCTGCTTCGGATTCTTTGTGTCTTTCTCTCTCTGACCCTCCCCTGTTCACGCTCTGTCTCTTTCTGTCTATCAAAAATAAATAAATGTAAAAAAAATTAAAATATAATAAAAAATAAAAAATAAACACGAACAGTAAAACTAGAGAACTCAGGTAAATTTCATGTGTCCATGAAGTGCTTTATTAAAAAATTAAACTAAAGCCAATATGTATATATAAAATGATAAAGATGAAATGAAGAAGGATGAAAATCTTCGGAAAAGTATGACTTATGCTTACCTGTTACTCAGACATTATTACACATATTATAGATTTTTTTGTCACTGTAAATAACTCAGATTGTTATTTATGATTAAAATTATTTATTTAGAATTATTTTCTTTGTCTAGTTATAATATAGGCAGAATTATTCAAGATAAGATTAAAGGTTTCTTGCCAGGTTCTTTTCTAAATTCTTGGATTACCACTGGCCATATATGAGTGTCTATTTCATAGCACCTTGTCCTACAATGAGTAGTCATTTTTCCCTTAAATATTTCATAGGCAAAAAAGATAACCACATTAAACACTTTTTGTTACCATTTAATAACATTGTAGTTTAATATCCATTTCTTTTTTATTTTATGTAAGTGTTTTATTTTATTTTATTTTATTTTATTTATTTTTTTTTTTTGGGAAATGATTATATCAATTTAATTAGATTGTCACCTCAGAGTCAAAGCTTTTACATTTAAGAAGTCTGGAACAGAAAAGACTCTGAAAACAGAAAACCATTGCAACCAGGAACCTGAAAGATGGAATTTATTTCAGATAACTGAGAAGCAGACTCTATAAAATGCATTCATAAATATTTTTGTTAATTTCAGAACGTTTGCTTCAAAATCACACATTAAAGAAACAATTGAAAGAACTGAAATCAGGCCAGCCCTGATTTATTCTCCTCTCTTATTCCTTATTCTCCCAAGTTGGATAGCTTTCCCAGACATGTTTTTGAATTTTTTAATTTTTTTTTTTTTGAGAGAGAGAGAGAGAGTACACGAGCAGGGAAGGGGCAGAGAGAGAGGGAGACACCGAATCTGTTGAGCCCAACTCAGGGCTCAAACTCACGAACCATGAATGAGATCATGACCTGAACTGAAGTCAGATGCTTAACCAACTGAGCCACCTAGGCACCCCTGTTTTTGCATTTTTAATACATATGTAAGTTTCCATAAACAGGTAACATTATTTTGTATATGGCTTTTTTAATCACATAAACTGTATCATACCATAGATACTGT
>JAQQST010001939.1:0-11270 GCA_028646485.1 Cryptoprocta ferox
CAGTGGCTGCCTCCATTTTGTTATGCACCTCATTTATAGCCTTTTTTTAACTCGTCACAGCTATTTTGAAGGTCCCTAGTCTGTTTATCAATAGCTTCTTTGATGTTTTTTTCAAGTCCAGCAATTAATTTTATGACAATTGTTCTAAATTCTTGTTCAGTTATGTTGTTTAAGCCTGTTTTGAGCAGTTTTGTGGCTTGACTTCTTCCTGGAGTTGCTTTAGAGGAGAGTTCTTTCGCTTCGTCATTTTGGCTAGCTTTCTGTCTCTTGTCAGTTTTAAAAGCTCGTTATGTGCTGGGCACCTGTTAGTATTGCTCTGTTAAAGGAGGCTCATTGACTGTCCAGGGCCTGTTGTTTTAGAACGTGTTCTTTTAATGGTGTCCCTCGGTTTCTCTTGTTGTGCCTCTGATTATTTTATTTCCCTGGTCAGTTATATGGGACTCTCCACCATGTATACTTTGGCTTGTTTTTTGAGGTATCCCTGAAAAGGAAACAGACTAGCATACAGGGAACAAAAGCACGCAAATGCACAGACAAATCAAACAAACAAGAAGCCAAAAGGGGAAAGAAGTAAAGAAAAGGAAAGGAAAGGAAAGGAAAGAAAGAACAGAAGAAAAGAGAGAAGAAAAAGAAACAAAAACAAAAAGAAAAGAAAAAACAAGGTGGGGACAGGGACAGCAAAAGTCTGTGAGCAGTCCAAAAGCATATAACCAGCCAAGAGGAGAGATAAGAATATGCTACGGGATATATATCTGGATGGCAGCAGAAAAGAAGGAGAAGCAAAGAGAAAAGGAAAGAAAAAAAGGAAAAAAAAAAAAGACAACTCCCCTGTGCGGATGGGCGTGGTCTGGCGTCAGGTCAGGTCTCGGGGGCTGCTCTCTCCGAGGCCCTGCCTTGGTGGTTGCGGGGAGAAGTATGTCGCTGCTTCAAAGCTTTGCCGGAACCAAGCGTTGCAACCGCCCTTCTGAGTCCGATCTCCCTGTGCCGTGGGCGAGCCAAACTGTATTCTCCAAGCTCCGCCTCACTTCCAAATCCCAGTCCGTGCAGTTCAACACCGTCACCGGGGATGAGATGCGTTCCCGCTGGTGGCTGGCCTCCCGGCCGGCTTGCACCGCCCTTTTCGCAGAGCCCCCGCTGCTGCCACCGCCGCTACCGCCGCTTTTCAAGGCGCCTTTCTTGGCGCTGCCGCCGCCACTTTTCGCGCCGCAGCTGCCTTTATCTGTGCCGTTGCTCCCGGTGCGGCTTGGAGTGGATGCCGCTGCCGCTGTGCCCAAGGAAGAACTCGGTGGCCAGATGGGATGGATTTCTCTCCCGTCGCCCGGCAGTTATATATGGGGAGACGGGCGAGTTTTTCCTCCCTTAGAGATGGTTCTAGGTGCGTTTTCCGTCTCTCTTTCTCTTCCCCTGGTCTCTCCGGGGCGCAGCGCGCTCTCCCTGTGTTGGGCTCGGGGGCTGTTTTCCCCTTTACCACCAGGACCCGCCCGTCCCCTAATTTCCCAGATCACAGTCACTCACTCAGGCATCTTTGAGGTTGTCTTCTTTCTGGCGTCTGTTTCTTCTTTCCCCCACTTGCAAATCCAAGTTTTATCCCTTCAGTGCTTCTCAGTTCAATCCACACGGGTGTGCGCGCATTACAGAGCTCCCTGCTTCTCCGCCATCTTGCCCACCTCATTTCTTATTTATGTGGTGGATTACATCATCAGCCCCATTTTTTCATTCTTCCTTATGTCCAAATTTTTCGCTATGTAACATTTTAGCTATTGCTGCAGATGTTGCCTGTAGTTCTCTACTCCTTGCCTTTGAACTTGGTGATGCTTTAGTCAACGAGATATTACCAGACAATAAGTAAGCTGGGACTTTAAAACGTCTTTTGCAGTTAGATTTCCCCTATTGTGAGAACACATCCTGGTTAGCCCACTGGTCCAAGAAGAATGAAACATGTAGAGCAGATTCAACCTTAATGTGCTTCAGCTGAGCCCAGCAGAGATGAGCAGAGCCAGAAAACCATGCCAAAATAAACGGTTTTTATTGTATATATATCAGAGATTTTTGTAATTATTTATTACACAGCAGTAACTGATGCAACTTGTAATAGGTGTGAACTGTTTTAAAATAGGAAATAGAAGATATGTCACATTATTGATTAAGCCAATAAAATACTATAAATATTATAGGTAACCACTGAGTAATTTTTGCAGATGATGGTTTTAAGTACCTGGAAGAAGTTAGTGAAAACCAGAAAAACAGCTCGCTGTCACTAAGTAAGTAGATGACCATGAACAAATTACTTATCCGCACAGGTACTATCTTTTCCTATCTTTAAACGAGGGGAATGGACTCAACATGGGTAAAAAGTAGATTTGCCTTGAGAACAGAG
Source organism: Cryptoprocta ferox (assembly GCA_028646485.1). Classification (NCBI taxonomy): domain Eukaryota; kingdom Metazoa; phylum Chordata; class Mammalia; order Carnivora; family Eupleridae; genus Cryptoprocta; species Cryptoprocta ferox. Next base: position 2,378 of record JAQQST010001939.1, read on the forward strand.
TCCAACTGATCACTGTGACTTTGAATGCTATGCTGACAATGACCTTAAGGTCAAATTTAGGCTCAGTCAACTGAGTGTCATGATCAATTAGCAGTGTCTTTTCTGAATAAGAAAAGAAGGTTTTATAGCCCCAGAGACAAATACTTGACATCTCTGGATTAAAGGATTTCTAATGTTCTTTCCATATTTCACACCCTATACCCAGAGAAGTCAATAAATTGACAGAAACAATAGAAGTGAGATCTAACTACAATCTTGGACAGGCAAGAATGATCTATTTTCTCTATGTTTCTCAGCAAACTGTTAGGTACACAGAATAGTTTAATAAAGAATTGCAACTGTTTTATTGCTTGTGGTAGCTCCATAGTTCAGAGGTTCACTCAATAGACTTACAAACCAGAAACCTCTTGGATGCAGTTGACAAACACTCACCTTTAACTTAGGGGGGAGAAAAAGAAGTTAAAACTTACTGACCTAGATGACTGAGTTGCTGGTTTCTTTCAGGGCTAGATTTTTGGAGTTAGGTCTTTTTTTCTTCATTGCCCCAACTCAGTGCCTCTTGGGGACTCCCCATGGTAACCTTGGCAGTTCTAGCCTCCCTTAATAGTTAAAAAAAAAAAAAAGAATACAGAGTCTCAATGGATGTAATTCACCCATTTTAAGTCATATATGTACCCGTGAACCAACCAGTACTTCTAGGGAAGATGTGGTATTGCATTGACTGTGTCAGGGACATAGTTGTGCCTGCTTCAGATATTGTAGTTGATTTTTATTTTCTTTTCTATACTTTTCCCATATATTCCAAATTTTCTATGATGACTATATGAAACTTTTATGATCAGTAAAAATGAAGATTTTTTTTTAATTTTAAAAAATGTTTATTCTTGAGAGAAAAAGACAGTACAAGCAGGGGAGGGGCAGAGAGAGAGGGAGACACAGAATCCAAAGCAGGCTCCAGGCTCTGAGCTGTCAGTACAAAACCCGAAGTGGGGCTCGAATTCACAAACCATGAGATCACAACCTGAGCCAAAGTTGTATGCTTAATCAACTGAGCCACCCAAACTCACCTGAAGACATTACTTTTAAAAACAGAACAAAAAATGAGTAGCAAAAGGTCTGATTCACTCTTCTTTTGGACAATATATGACATTACTATCACTGAACCTGTTTCACTTAGTTCTGGAGAAATAGATCTTAGATCTACTCAGTTTTTCACACATCATGCTACAAACTAAGACTTCTTTTGATCCAGGCCATTTTTAATTCTGCTGAAAATAATTTGAGCATGAAAGCTACTAGACAGCTAGGCATGAGACAACTTGCTTTAAAATGTGCTTGTGGTAACAAAAGATTCTGGACATAGTGGTATATTTCTTTGTTCCACAGAGAAGCCTCCATTATTTCTTCTGTTTTACATGCAACTCTTATTTGCAGGATTAAAAGATGCTTCTAAGTATAGACCTTCCACATAAACTTTGGGACAAACAAAAGGATAAAGTTAATTATAAATTCAGGAAAAATCTTGTGTGCCCAAAGTGAATCTATGGTGTAATGAATAGCGTTAACAATACTAACTTTGAATAAGTATTGTTTATCCAATGCCATGTACTGTATGAGATTTCCTTCAAGACTGAAAGTGCATTGTTCTGGTCTTAAAAGGAATTCTAAAGAAGATCTCTCACTGTATAAGAACCATGAACTAAGACTCCAGTTAATGTGCAATAGATTTGCAATAGTATAGTTAACAGAACCATGAACTAAGACTCCAGTTAATGTGCAATAGATTTGCAATAGTATAGTTAACAATGTTGATTACATTTATTTTTAGGCCACAATGCACTAAATAAGCAGATCTCCACCCTGCTTATCCTAGATCATCAGGGTATCTCTTCCTTGCCTGCTTTCCTTTGGCCAAATTCTAACCCTGAACCCTGACCCCCATGCTATCCTGCCTTCAGCCCCAGTTCAATTTCTTCAGATCCTGCTTCTGGAAGAAATAAAATACAATAAATTATGCTAGGTTAAAATAAATAATTAAAAAATGTTCAAAAAATATATATATACTGCAACTGTTTTTTTTTTTCTTCTAGGGAAGAGGATGCTTTTACTTCTCTAAGTCAACACTCTAACCAAAAGAAATGGATAAAAATTTTGTCACCTTAGTGGACTAGCTAAGCAAAATTATACACACACACACACAACACACACAGATATCACACATGTATATATATGCATATGTGTGTAATTAATATATATATAAAACATATATTTGTAAAATTTGGATTTCAGGATGTTCAAATCACACATAAAGAACAACAGTTTAAGACATATACACATTTTTAAAAACTTCTTCCTTTGTGCAAATTTGACCCAAATATCTGCACAGATATATATCTAGATTTTATTCTACAGAAAGACAATAAAAGTTAAATCAAGGGAATAATTGAATTTTAAATAATGAAGTTTTGTGTTTCAGAGATGGTCCAAAATTCAAAATTGAATATTAAAACTCACTTCTAGTATCATTTCTATTTTTAACACTAAAAACAAATATCTATGGAACACAGAAGTGGAAATAAATGGGGACCTATCATATAGAGATTAATTCTGTCTAGCCATTTATTCGATGTTCCTTCTTATCTATCTAAAAGAGTTACTTTTTGGTTGGACTATAGGAGTCACTCTACTCTGTCACACTGAAATAATGACACTTTTGTGCAAAACCTAGGACTGCTTCATTTCCATAGTTTAGGTACAATTAAAATACTTAATTTAAGATGACATATAATTTGTAAGGAGAGCACTTATGATGAGCACTGGGTGTTATATGTAAGTAATGAATCACTAAATTCTATTCCTGAAACCAATACTACACTATATGCTTTTTAAACATTTATTCACTTTTTTTGAGAGTGAGAGAGACAGAGAGTGAATGGGGGAGGGGCAGAGAGAGAGGAAGACACAGAATCTGAAGTAGGCTCCAGGCTCTGAGCTGTCAGCACAGAGCCTGATGCGGGGCTCGAACTCGTGGACCACGGGATCATGACCTGAGCTGAAGTTGGATACTTAACTGACTGAGCCACCTGGGTGCCCCTACACTATATGTTAACTAACTTGAATTTTAAAAAGAATCTTGGAAAGTAAAAAACAAAACAAAACAAAAACATATAATTTGGAAGTAACTGCTTATAAACAAGATTGCTTTAGTAAATTATAGAAAGCACTCTAATAGTATATTGTGCAACCATTTTAAAGGACATTTAAAATTCTATGTAGAAAAAACAAAAATATTTATATCATTTATATATAAAAAAACTGAATGAGAGCATTGTGTCACAACTATAAATAAAATGATTAAAGACAAGGCTCAGAAAGCAATGTGTAAATGATGAAAAGTTGTGTTTGAGTACTGGGATTAGGAGTGACTTATTTTAATATCTTCTTCAATTTGATAATAACACTTTCAATTAAAAGGCAAAAAGTTAATGTCTTCATATTTAGCTGTGACTGTTTCCACCATTAACGGATATTCATGGATGTTGCTTTCAATCGAATTGTAGAAGGTCATAAATCAATCATCTTTCATTTCTTAAACACCTGATTGTAGAACATAAAACCCCCTGTTAAAGCATTCTGTATTTAAGATTTCTCATCTGATTCTCCCATTTCCTCTTAATCAGTGAGTGCTATCAGCTGATGAGTTTGATTCATTTTCCTCAGCTAAGAGCAAATATTTTCATTATTCAAATTATTTTCTGAACATCATGCTATTAATTATACACAAAGCATGGTTCCTTCCCAATTTTTCATGACATTTTCAATAGGAAGCAAGCATATGCACACATTCACCAAGAATTTTAAGCTCATTCAGCTTAAAAAACATGTCTAACTGGAAATATGTATATATTGACTTTATTTCGATTCTATAACTATAAAGGAAAGTAAAAGGGCAACTGGAGAATGTAAATAAACCACTTACATAAAAATGGTTCATTGGCTATCAGACTAAGGATACCTCATCTCGCGTAGAGTTCTTAAAATTGAAGGTCGCGATGCATAAATGGGTGTGTTTGATTTTTTCACTAGTTTGGACCCAAAGAGGAACCTCTGCATACCAGAAATTCAAATTAAATCATATATCTTAAATCCCACAGCACCACATTCTCCTTCTACCATATTATCTAAACTTCTGAAACATCTCAAAATGGCAACCCCGGTCCATAATATGTAGGCAGAACCATTATTTTGTTCTAGACACCTCCTCTCTTGAAAAAGACCCCTGTAGTCTTTGGTGTTGGTCTCAGCCTCACTCATCTTTCTGTTGTTTGTTTGCAAGAAGAGACTGAAGAAAGAGACAGGCCTACTCCATGTTGGGAGGTGAAAGGTTTACAAAGAAAGGGAACTTACTGATGAGGCTTGTCTAGGGGGCTGCAAGAGGATTAGATCTCTGCACCTACCTGCCAGAAACCTAAAAGTTTATATACAGACCTTAGCAGGGTTCAATCATATATACCATTCAGATGATCTGAACACCACATCAGTATCTCAAGGCTGTGTCCTTAGGACAGTTTCTAGCATGGGAAGATAAACAGAGTACACATTCCAAGAACAGAGAAGAGGGGTGAAGATCTGATTCAGGATCTAAGCTTGAGGAACCGGTGGTCATGTCCTCCTAATGACCTCCTCCAGAATCTGTCCAGACTCCATTATGGTTAATACGTAACTACATCTAACTTTAATCATCAGTGTTCTAGAGGAATTCCATCTCAGTTTAGCATCAGATTAACACTACAAATTTAATTTTAGAACCTATCCTAAGCAAGAACAAATAAGTAGGTTTACTTTGCTGTGTCATTATGGGAGTTGTGATTTCTTGAGCACTTGGAGGCCAGGCATTATACAAAATACTTTTAATCTTATTTAATCCACACAAAAGCCCATCTGACAGATAAAAACATTGAGGAATATTCAAATATGGGTCTGAATGACTCCAATAACTAACACTGTACTCCACTCTCATTCAATACCTATCCTGAATATACCTATATCTAAACTTAGTCCCCATTCCTAACTAAAGCACACTGTCCATCATCTCCATGCTCAAGCCATAGGTCCTACACTCATATTTATTAGAAGTCTTAAAAAATACTCTAATGTTGGCTGTAAAATGAAACAGTCTCTCTCTACTGTCAATTTCTACATAACAAATTATGCTGAAATGTAGTAGCTTAAAACAGATATTTATTATCTCAGTTTCTGTACGTCATGAATCTAGGTGTGGCCTACTTGGGTCACTCTGGCTCAATGTGTCTTATAAGATTGTCATCAAGCTGTTGGCCAGGCCTACATTTCATGTGGAGTCTTGACCTGAGGTGGAGAAAATGGTAGGCTCTGTTTCCATGCTCACATACATGTTTGTTGGCAGGTCTAGGTCCCCTGCCACAGACCTCTCCACAGGACATCCTCATGATGTGGCAGCTTGCTTCTTCCAGAAGAGAGATCTGAGAGAGAGCAAGAGAGAAAGGCCCCAAGACAGAAGGCACAGCTTTTTTATAACATAATCTTGGAAGTGACACCCCATGACCTCTGCTGTATTCCCTCCACTAGAAACTAGTCACGAATCCAGTAAAGGAGATTCCATATGAATGTGAATACGAGTGAGATGACTGGGGGCCACCCAGAGGCTGCTTTCTGCACGCCCCCCCCCCAGCACTCCCTCCCACCTGTATCTCAGATCCCTGTGTCTCTTCATCTTCAAGTCATCACTGCCATTCTATCGCAGGGCTATAAAGATATGTTTGTTGTTCTCTTAGCCATCATTCCTGGGCTCAAGTTCCTGACTCCTTTCTGAAAATGGTACCTAATATCTCTATTCTCTAGTTCTTGAAGTTGTTTTTATGCTCCATAATGTCAGTCTAAGCTGCTCAGACTGTCACTGAAGCTTGATTTGAATTGGAAGAAATCTTGGCCTTATCTTTATCTGCTTCCCAATTTATCCCCTTCCCAACACTATCCCCTAGTGTTAGCCCCTAGACTCAGTCTGCCCTTCTATTTTTGTTTCCTACCTATATATAGGAATTTCTCTGAATATACTCATCTGAGTTGCAGATAATTTTTTACTAGCTTCAAGTGCTCACCTGTTCCTCATCCCCCAGCATTCTTGCCTTTACCAAGATAGACCTTTTCCAGGATAGACCTTTCCCACTCTGACCTCCAGAGATCTTCCCATGTCAGACAGACCTTTCTGCACTGGCATGTTAGCATCTCTTTCACCACTGCTCCTGGAAACTTCCATGACCTGGGACCCTAGGAACCCTTAAGCCCTATTCAGATTGCTGCTGCATAGCTCTTCCCAAGTTGCCAAGGGTGGTTCTGCTCTTTGGTGAAACTTAGTTCTAAGGGACAGCCTAATATTAGCACTTGATATCTCCATAGCAATGTTTTTAAATTTATTTATTTTGTTTTACCACAATCATTTTATGGGTGGGGAAGATACCACAACCTACTTCCTCTATTGGTCCTCACTTTCTGGTAGGAGAAAAACATAATGAAATATCAATGAAGTTGTAAGATTTTTGGGGATTTAGATTCACATATCTGCTTTAGTGAAGGCATATGGATAATTGATGTTTGAATTGTCATATATACCCGTTTTAAAGTCAGGTACTGAAAGATGATAGCCCTAAAATATGCTTCAACATTCACCACAGGGCTAACCAAACAATCTATAATAAAATGCATTGAAAGTAATGAAGACAAACCAATGGTAAATTGTTAGAATGAAGAGCAACAATTAAAAATCAAAAACAAGTCAAGGTAACACTGATGATTTACTGCTGCACAAAGCATTCTTTCCTAAAATTTCAGAAACTCCATCTACCTGCCTGTATGCATGTGCAATGGTACTTGCCAAATAGTAACAAGCATTAGTGGATTACTTTAACTGATATTTTTAATAATATGATAACATCCATTTAAATACTAATTACTAGTTAATCCTTTATAATGCATTTATTTTACTGGTTAACAATGCTTAGTTTTACCTAAAAAGTCTATGGAATTGTCTACCATCCATCTATAAGAAATAGAAAAGCTGAATTTTCAACTAAATTCATAGCACAGAAGGGGAAAGCTCTTGGCTGATTATTAGAATTCCACATCCTTTGTCTGACACCCATAGGTTTAGATGTATTTCAGAATTTTTCAGGTTTAAGAAAGAATCCAGTGCATAAACTGAATGTGATATGCTGCAGCACTGCCAAGGGCAGTACCCTGCAAACAAATTCATTTTTATGTCTACTGTAAAACATACATTAAGTGGGATAAATAAAGAACTATAAATGGCTTCACATCACTCAGGTCAGGATTCGCTGCCAAATGAGTTTATACCAAACTTAACAAAAATCTTTTGTTTTAGTGATTTGAGGATTTTGTAATTTGTGGCTAAGAGATTACAGATTTATATAGTGTTTCAGGTGGCATTACAGATCTGAAATGTTTGAATCACCCTAACATTAGTAATCACTAGTGCCACCTCCAAATGCTTTCTTTAAAAACTCCCTTAGAAATGTAAACTGGTACAGCCACTATGGAAAACAATGTGGAGGTTCCTCAAAAAATTAACAATAGATCTTCCCTAAGACCCAGCAATAGCACTGCTAGGGATTTACCCAAGGGATACAGAAGTGCTGATGCATAGGGGCACATGTACCCCAATGTTCATAGCAGCACTTTCAACAATAGCCAAATCATGGAAAGAGCCTAAATGTCCATCAACTGATGAATGGATCAAGAAGATGTGGTTTATATATACAATATAATACTTCATGGCAATGAGAAAGAATGGAATCTGGCTATGTGGCAATGTGGATGGAACTCAAGGGTGTCATGCTAAGTGAAATAAGTCAGGTAGAGAAGAACAGATACCATATGTTTTCACTCACAAGTATAACAGGAGAAACTTAGCAAAGGACTATGGGGGAGGGGAAGGGAGAAAAATAGTTGGGGAGAGGGAGGGATGTAAACCAAGAGAGACTCTTGAGTACTGAGAACAAACTGAGGGCTGATGCGGGAGGGGGAGAGGGGAAGAGGGGTGACGGGCATGAAGGAGGGCACTTGTCGGGATGAGCACTGGGTGTTACGTGGAAACCAACTTGACAATAAACTATAAAAGAAAAAAAAAAAGGAATTCTCCATACCCAGAGTACTTAGGTCACTTTTTGTATTGTTTCAAATTGTATCTTATTCAAGATGTAATGCATGATTAAATTAATTCTCTTAATAAATACATCAGAAAAAATGTGAGATATAAGACATTAAAAAAAAAAAACCCTCCCTTAGATGCTCAGTCTCAGGCCATGGTGTTTGGCAGAAATTAGTGATTTTTCAGAACATTGGAAGGTGCCCACAACTGTCACTAGTGTATTTTTTTGTCACGTCAAAGCACCTATGGACAGTCCTTTGCTTTTCCATACAAAACTAAGCTCACGAATGCTTTGCTTCATTCTAGGTCAGGCCACCTGCAGATATAGACCCTTTCTTCTGCTGCCTTATTGCCAGTTACATTAAATATAGTATATGGTAATAATTTATTAATACTGTACTGTAGTCAACCTCCATGCAAGCATATATAATAGTCCCATGCAGAAAAAGATTCCATTGGGCCAATAGATAGCAATGATTCCATTAGTGATAGTGAAAGGTGTCCTACATAATAACCTTCCTCTCTCTTGTCTCCCTCACACCAACCATAAAGGTTTTCAAAGGTAAGTGCAGGTTACTTTATTTTTCTTTAAATTCTATATTTTCTTTATTATTTTATATTATGTTAAAGTATTATAATCATTTTTATATGAATATTTTTAAGTTGTGGAATGAAAATTCTGAGTTTCCA
>JAQQST010001940.1:0-11268 GCA_028646485.1 Cryptoprocta ferox
TTTAAGCCTGTTTTGGGCAGTTCTGTGGATGTGACTTTTTCCTGGAGTTGCTTTAGAGGAGAGTTCTTTTGCTTCGTCATTTTGGCTAGCTTTCTGTCTCTTGTCAGTTTTAAAAGCTCGTTATGTACTGTGCACCTGTTAGTATTGCTCTATTAAAGGAGGCTCATTGACTGTCCAGGGCCTGTCGTTTCAGAAAGTGTTCTTTTAATGACGTCTCTCAGTTTCTCTTGTTGTGCCTTTGATCGTTTTATTTCCCTGGTCAGTGATATTTGGGACTCTCCACCACGTATACTTTGGCTTATTTCTTGAGGTATCCCTGAAAAGGAAACAGACTAGCATACAGGGAACAAAAGCACGCAAACGCACAGACAAATCAAACAAACAAGCAAGCCAAAAGGGGAAAGGATGTAATGAAAAGGAAAGAAAAGAAAGAAGAGAAGAAAAGAGAGAAGAAAAAGAAACAAAAACAAAAAAGAAAAAGAAAAACAAGTTGGGGACAGAGACAGCAAAGGTCTGTGGGCAGTCTAAAAGCATATAACCAGCCAAGAGGAGAGATAAGAATATGCTAAGGGAAATATATCTGGATGGCAGCAGAAAAGAAGGAGAAGCAACGAAAAAAGGAAAAAAAAAAAAAAGGACAACTCCCCTGTGTGGATGGGCGTGGTCTGGCGTCCCGTCAGGTCTCGGGGGCTGCTCTCTCCGAGGCCCCGCCTTGGTGGTTGTGGGGAGAAGTATGGCGCCGCTTCAAACTTTGCCAGAACGAAGCGTTGCAAGCCGCCCTTCTGAGTCCGATCTCCCTGTGTCCCAGGCGAGCCAAACTGTATTCTCCAAGCTCCGCCTCACTTCCAAATCCCAGTCGGTGCAGTTCAACACCATCACCGGGGATGAGATGAGTTCCTGTTGGCGGCTGGCCTCCTGGCCTGGCTTGCGCCGCCCTTTTTGCGGAGCCGCCACCGCTGCTGCCGCTTTTCAAGGCGCCTTTCTCGGGGCCACCACCACCCTTTTCGCACCACCGCCGCCTTTATCTGTGCCGCCGCCGCTCCCAGTGTGGCTTGGAGTGGATGCTGCTGCCGCTGCGCCCAAGGAAGAACTCGCCGGCCAGATGGGACGGATTTCTCTCTCAGCCTCAGTGCTCGGCAGTTATATATGGGGAGATGGGCGAGTTTTAGGTGCCTTTTCCGTCTCTCTTTCTCTTCCTCTGGCCCCTCAGGGGCACAGCGCGCTCTCCCTCTCTTGGGCTGGGGCTCCTTCCCCCTGCACCACGGGACCCGCCCGTCCCCCAATTTCCCAGATCACAGTCACTCACTCAGGCATGAGGTTGTCTTCTTTCTGGCGTCTGTTTCTTCTTTCCCCCACTTGCAAATCCGAGTTTTATCATCTCAGTCCTTCTCAGTTCAATCCATATGGGCGTGCGCGGATTACAGAGCTCCCTGCGTCTCCGCCATCTTGCCCGCTCTCCCCCATTATTGCTTTTTTATTTATTATTTTCTGGTTTTTTTTCTGTATTGTTTCCTTTTTTGTTATTTTCTGTTTTTCTTTTCTCTCTTCCCTATAGTTTAATAATTTCCTTCTCTTGTGGGTGTATTAAAGGTTTTGGTTTATAGTTAGCAAGAAATTCATATACAATATCTAATGTTTCTCCAGTCTATATTAAGTTGATGTTCACTAAAGTTCAAACACATTCAAAGAGTTCTAAATTTTTCCTTTGTCCTCTAAGTTTACTGATGTTATAGTTACATCTTTTTATTTTGGATATCCTTAATTATTTATAATTGATTTTACTACTTTTGTGTTTTGACATCCCTACGGGGTTTATAAGTGATTAATCTAATGTCTATACTGTATATTTGCTTTCACCAGTAAAATTTTTTTCCCTTTCACTAACTGCTTCCAGTTTTGGGTTTTCCTTTCCACTTACAGAAATCCCTTTACCATTTATAAAATTTGTAGTGGTGAAGAATTCCTTTACCTCTGGTTTATCTGGGAAACTCTATCTCTCATTCAATTGTGAATGATAACATTGCCAGGTAGAACAGTATTTGTTGCAGGTTTTTAAATAGATCATACCATTCCCTCTGGCCTGCAATGTTTGTGTTCACAAATCAGCCTTAATCAATTTCCCTTATATGTAACTGTTTCTTTTCTCTTGTTGCTTTTAAGATACTCTCTTTATCCTTAATCTTTGTCATTTTAATTATGTGACTTTGTGTAGACCACCTTAGGTTCATCTCATTTGAAGCTTTCACTGCTTAGTGTATGTAGATGTCTGTTTATTTCCCTCACATAGGGAATTTTTCAGCTATTATTTCTTAAAATAGGTTTTCTGCCCCCATGTCTCTGTCTTCTTCTTCTACGACTCCTCTAATAGGAATGCTGTTAGTCTTAATGTTGGTACAGAGGTCTCTTAACCTATCATTTTATTTATTATTTATTTTTGCTATTCAGCTTGTTTGCTTTCCATTACCCTGGCTTGGAGATTACTCATTCATTCTTATGCATCTTCTAATCTCTCGATTTCTTCTGGGTTTTTTATTTTAATTATTGTATTCTTAATCTCTGGTGTCATTTTTTGTTTGTTTTTCCCCCCTATCTCTTTGTTGAAGTTCTCACTGGGTATATCCACTCCTTTCTCAAGTTTAGTAAGTAGCTTTATGACCATTACCTTGAACTCTTTATTTAACACATTGCTTATCTCTGTTTCACTTAATTATTTTTCTGTGGTTTTATCTTAGTCTTAAATATAGGATTTATTCTTCTGTCTCATTTGTCTAACTTTCTATCTGTTTCAAGGTATAGATGAGCCAGCTATGTCTTCTAGTTTGAAAAAAATAACCTTGCATAGAAGAGGTACTGTGCTGGGGCACCTGGGTGGCTCAGTTGGTTAAGTGTCCAATTCTTGGTTTCAACTCAGGTCATGATCTTGTGGTTTCACGTGTTCAAGCCCTGAATCAGGCTCTGTGCCGACAGTGTGGAACCTGCCTGTTATTCTCTCTCTTTCCCAGTGTCTTGCCCTTCCCTACTCACGCTGTCTGTGTATATCTCAAAATAAATAAGTAAACTTTAAAAAAAAGAAGAAGAAAAAGAAGAAGGAGGAGGAGGAGGAGGAGGAGAGGTACTGTGCTGTCCTATAGCATTATTGTGCCTATCTCCCTGGTCATAAGAAACAGACCCGCCAGGAGTATTCTCTGTGTGGGCTGAATATGCCCTTCTGTTGTGGCTGAGCAGAGATTGCTGTTTGCACACTGGTGGGTATAACCGGCCCTTACCTTTCTGCAGCTGGCTGCAGTGATCTGCTTCATCTGTTGTGGGCACAATGGTGTGTAGGTCATTCTCCCTGTGTGGCCAACTGAGAAGCTCAGATGCAGGTTCTTTAGACTTGGTGATGGGTGGTGCTAGCATTCAGCCTACCTGACTGCACTTAGCTTCTGGGACAGCTGTGGGTACACTGCTGTGCAGGGCTTGATGTATAAGGTTAGGTTTCTCCTCCCCAGGGCAAGAGCTCCTTTGGAGGGGTACTGTCAGCGTGGGTGGATTGGGTGTAGCAAGTCTACAGGGAAACATTGTGTCATGGCTCATATGCTAGCAGAGAAGATGGAGAGTGCTAGCACTGGCTCCCACCAGTGTCCAGGTATCTAGGCTGGGGAAGGGCAAGAAAAATGGTGCTCACCAGCTCCTCTGGTTCCAGAGAAAACTCTTGTAAATCCCTGCCCCTTCTGCACACATCCTAAAATTAGTCAATAAATATTCTTTACATATATTTCAGGCCCTTTTAAAACTGTTTCTTTTATGTCTCATCTCAGACTGAATTATTTGGTGCACACCAACTAATGGCCCTTTAAGGGTAGGAACTGGGTTTTCTATTGCTCTACAAAAGTTACGCCCCACTGATTTTCAATGTCAAGCATTATGAAGCTTCACCTTGTCAGTGTGAGACCTTAGAGGCAAGGGTACCTGGTGTGGGGTCTGATCTCCTTATTCTTCCATGCTTCTGTTGTCCCTCCCATTTGCAGTTAGTGTCATCAGGAGTTTGGTTCCTGATGTTTCTTTATCTTTCCTACCCTTTTTGATGTAGTCTTCTCTCTAGGATTAGTTGTGGAAGATCTATTCTGCCAGTCACTGGCTGTTTTTAGGGAAAGTTGTAGTACATATAGTTGTCAATGTGTTCATAGGATGAGGTGAGCTTAGGATCCTCCTATTCTGCCATATTCCCAGCAAACAGAGAATTTTCTTCTTTTTCTAAGTTAAATAATATGTCATTGTATTTATATACCATATTTTGTTTATTCATGCATCTATTCATGTTCTGTACTAGATCTGCTATTGAATCAAGTTGGTTTATTGTATTGTATAAGTCTGCTATTTCCTTAGTGTGTCTTCTGTTTGGTTGTTCTATCCATTACTGAGAGTGGGTTATGAATGCCCCCAACTACTGTCTACTTCTTCTTCCAATTCTATTGGTTTGTTAGTAGATGTGTAAATGTCTCTAATTTTGATATCTTCTTGTTGTATTAAAATTTATATAATCTCATCTTATAAAAACTTTGATATAAAATCTATTTTGTCTGATATTAGTCTACCCACCTCTCCTCTCTTTGCTATTATTTGTGTGGAATATTCTTTAACTTTTGACCAATTTGTGTCTGTGGATCTAAGTCTCAGAGATAACACAGTGTTTGAAGAATGTAATCCATTTAAAATAATTACTGATAAGGAGAAACTTATTTGCCATTGTGCTATTTCTTTTCTATGTGGTTTATAGCTTTTTTTTGTTGTTGTTCCTTATTTCCTGTTTCTTCTTTTGTGTTGCCTGAGTTTTAAAAATAATGAAATGTTTGGACTTGTGGAGAAGATGGTGGAATATGTGCTTTATAGATTTTTTGTTCCTTATTTCCTGCATTAATCTCATTTTTAGTTTGCTTGATTTTTAAAAATAGTGAAATGTTTAGAATTCTGGAGAAGATGGTGGAATAAGCTTAACTTGTCCCAGGGATACAACTAGATAACACACACAACAGTATAAATAAACTAGAAAAATGTCCCCAAAACTGGTAGAACAGACTGTCACATCAAAGAGGGTAGGAAGGGCAGAGACACTGTTGGGAGTCAAATGTAACCGCCAGACTGTTACAATTGTAGGAGGAGCAACACCAGTGGTTGTCTGCCTCTTTATCTAAACTTCTGAAATCAGTGTCAGCAATAAGAAGAGCACATATCTCTGATCTTTGGTGTACAGGGTCGTTTTTACCCTTCTTGGCTCCATCAAACTGTGTGGAAGTTGTGTCAAAAGTATGTACATGGCTATCTGATGTGGCTGCTACTGTGCAAAAAATGGAAATTCACTAAAATTAACCATAATTTACTGTTCAAGACTTCAATAGACTCCAATGTTCCAAAATAATAGATTCTGCCAGAGCATTTTTTGAGTAGGTGAGGAGATAGAATCAGGATTCTCTCTGCTCCAGCATTGTACTATAATCCTCACATTCTATTGTCCTTCTCAAACTCTAAGAAAGTATATGTTGGCATGCATGATGATGTCTCATAAAATCCCTTAGTTTTTATTCATTTTTCTTTATCCTGAACTGCAGACTTTGGAATTTCAATTGTCTAATTTTCAAGTTCCCTGATTCTTTTTTATATTTTCTCAAATTTGATGTTGAACTTCTACGATTAATGTTTTATTTACACTATTGTATCTTTCACTTCCATGATTTCTATTTAGTTCCTTTTATCATTTATTTATCTTTATTGATATTCTCTGAAATCTCATTTCTGAGATTTTTTAGTTCTTTGTTTAGCTTTTTGAAAAAAGCATATTTGAAACATAGTTTAAGTCTTTGTCTAGTTAAATCACGCAGCTTCCTTGGTGATTGCTGTCAATTGCTTTTTTATTTTTTTTTCACTGTGATTGGACAATACTTTCCTGTTTTGTTTTATGTTTTGTATTTTTTTTTGCTGTTGTTAGTATTTGGGGCTTCACTTCTCTGTTCAGTGAGATTATTTTGCAAAGTCTATGTTTTTTGTGAAGCCTAGTCCCTGAAACCTTTGTCTAGTTCTTTCTACCAGCAGTCAGTGACCTCACAGAGATTTCCTTGAATGCCTGGATTTAATAATCAAAGAAAATAATAAGGGTATTCTTTACCTTTAAACTCTTTCAACCGATGTTGCCTGAGAATCTACTTGTGACACAGGGGATTGAGACAATAACTTACCTCTTTTCCAGTTGACCAGAGAGATCAAAACATTCAAACACAATTTTTGGATGTCAAAGTCCTTATTTCCTAGGCTGGTAATAGTAAACTGCACCAGAATTCACCAAAATGTACCAGTAACTTTTTTATAAAGCAATGCCCTTGATGCTGCAAGTATTTGGCTAGTATTGAAATATGGATAAGGGTTGATTTTGATATTTCTTACAAACTCAATAGATATTTTCTTAGAAAGACCGATTATTGGAGCTTCTTACTCTATCATCTTAAACTTCCTCCTAATTCATATTTTATAAGATTTTAAATATTGAAGCTTGGTAGAAATTATACAGTCATATCCTTTGATGCAGGGAAGGATAGATTGCCTTTCAAAACTTTGGAATAAAATTGAATTAGCAACAAAAGTTTTTGCATAAGAACTTATATTGATGAGTTTTACAGGCTGATGGCTAGGGTCAAAATGGCATGGAATATCAAAATAAAGTGTTTTATTTACCTTCATATATATATATATATATATATATATATATATATATGGATGTACTTTCTAAATTGGGTGTGTGTCTGGAAGAGATGTAATAATGAGGAAACTAAGGAATATTTCCAAACTTAAGCTGGCAAATTAAGGAAAACAGGATATAGAAGAAAATATAATGATTCAAAACTTAAATTAATTCAATTCAAGTAAGAAACTAAAATAATAGGTGAACATGAGGTCTTAAGACCCTTGGGGGATGTTTTGCAATCTTATATGTAAATACTGGGCAAGAAAATCTAATTAACAGTACAGTCAAACCTGTTTTGTATAAAGAATTCCAAAACACGTTATTCAAACTTCAAACTAATAAGTATAAAAATATATTGCCTTCGACTGTGGCCAAACTTTTTAGCCTAATTTTCTTTTGCATGAAACAAAAATTTTTTTTGCTTAGCCTGACTGCTACTGTTTTAGTATTATGCTTGTGTATGAATGTTCATTTTTCTTAAATAACAAATTTTGCAAATTTTGTTTATGATCTTAAACTTGGCTTTTAGAATCCTTCAACAAGCCACATTCAAAAGCTCTTAAGACAAAGTTAATAGTACCTGTGTTTCCTGGTATCTGTGTTTTTCCTTTATCCCAGGAATAGGAATTGCCTTCTGTTCAGGGAGTCTGGGCCCTATTAAAGAGACATATTATAAAAACTTAAATTCCTGGCACAGAGACTCCCAAACTTAGACATTTATTTTGTTCAATTCCCATATGCAAAATCAAAATAAAACAAAACCAGATGCTTTGTTCTAATCATTGTTTTTGAGAGCCAAGTGAAAAAAATAATGCTTTCCTACTATTCAGTTTCTTTGTGTTATTTATTTTCTATCCTGTCTATCTTTTCATCAGTGGACCTTGGGCATATCAAATTTATCTTATTTTGTTTTAGATCATAAAATCCCAAAAATAATCCTGATAAATTAGGAAAATTATTCTGACAATTATAATTGAAATATTTACCCACTGACTTCAGTGTTGACCATATAAATCTACGAATGCTTCGTGTTAGTGCTGGAACTATATTCAATTTAAAACAAAATCAAAGAAACTTTTCACAGCAATATTCTGCAATTCTGGGATTGGAAAACAACCCATACTGACTCTGGACTGACATATTCTACACATAATTCCTTACTTACAAGATTTAAAGTATAAGCTAACAGCACTATAGCTAATTCTCAGCCACTGTTGGAAAAAAAAAAATCCTACCTAACCCATCCCTTCCTAATAAAATAAATGATTTAAAAAGTATAAGTTATGTTAGGTAAATGTCATTATAAAACTATTTCAAAAATAAATAGCACAAGGATGACACCACTATCAAAGAAAATAACTAAGAAAATAGGTATTTGTTATTGGATGAATTATGTCCCCATTGCCAAAACTATAAAGAAATGTTAGTCCTAACCTCTAGTGTTTCAGAATGTAACCTTATTTGGCACAATAAATATTTGGATAATAAATTTAATGATAAAGGCAAAGCCGATAAAGTTAAAGCATTAAAGTGAACTCTATTCCAATATGACTGTTGTCTTTATAAAAAAGGAGGAAATTTGGACACAGAGAGATACATGTGATAAAACACAGTAAGAAAATGGTCATTGAGAAAGCCAAGAAGTAGGACCCATCATTCCTTCACAGTTCCTCCAAAGGAACCAATCCTGCAAATGTCTTGATTTCAGATTTCTAGCTTCTGGAATTGTGAGACCTTAATTTCTATTTTTTTAAGCCACCAGTTTGTGGAACTTTGACATGGCAACCCTAATAAACTAGTACAGCATTATACAGAATAATGTAGAATTTTAAAGTCTATAGAATTCAAGGGTAAAAATTCTTATTCAAATTAAGATAAAGAGTAAATAATGCTATCATATTCATAGAAACAAATTTATACTACTATTAGTTTTATAAAATTGCTCCATGTTGGCGTTGTTTTATCCAAAGACAGTAATTTCCAAATTTGCTGATCCAAATAGAAACTCTCCATCCCATAAAAATTAGCCTAGATGATCCATGGTTATTCCTTTTTATTTGGTGATTCATTATTTCCTTAGGTTTTATCCATATATTTATATACATATAATATTTTAATGTTGAAGTGAAATAAAACAACCTTAATTTTAATTATTCTGTAGTGGTAGCAATAACCTTTTTCTTAAGTCTAAGTTTATATCCCTTACTCCCTTGAACAACTTATGTTGGGGGGAGCAGTTGTTGGGTGTGCATTAAGATATATCTAACATCCACACTCTGCTGTTTTCTGGCCCTACATCTTTGGCCAAATGTTAAAATCTCTCTTTGCCTCAGCTCCCTCATCTGTAAAACAGAGTTATTAAAAGTACCCACTTTCAGGGTGCCTGAGTGGCTCAGTCAGTTAAGCGTCCATCTCTTGATTTGGGATCAGGTTATGATATCACAGTTGTGGGATCAAACATTACATAGAGATTCTCTCTCTGCCCCTCCCCAGCTTGCCCACATGCTCGCTCACTCACTCTCTCAAAATAAATAAATTTAAAATTACCTATTTTTAAGGATGTGATGATTAACTAATTTGACATGTGGAAAGAAAATAACAGTATCCAATAAGACATGTGTTATAGGAGGCATTGTTATAATCAGTCACTCAAATTCATTTAATATTTGATTTTTTTTTTTTTTTAGAGACAGAGCATGCAAGTGAGGATGAAGGGCGGAGGGAGAGAGAGAGAATGAATGTCAGGTAGGCTCTACATTCAGCTTGGAGATCAAAGCAGGGCTCCATCTCAGGACCCTGGGATCATGATCTGAGCCAAAATCAAGAGTCAGTTGCTCAACTGACTGAGCAACCCAGTTGCCCCAAATATATTTATTTTTATGTCTGGCCCAGTGTAAAAAAATCAAATATCTGTATGTTTTGCTTAATTTTAATATATGTGTGTATACATACATACATATGTATGAATCATATATATGATAAAAAAAACTCACACTTTATATGTGTCTTCTTTATATTCTTTAATTTAAAAATATACTTTGTATCTTTGAGAGCCACTCTCCTTCCCTTTCACAGGCAAGTATTCTGCTGTGTTTAAAATTCACCTCATTGTTCTTTAAAAATATTTAGTGTGCATATATTTTTCTAATTATGCAATGGTATTATCATACCATATATGAAACTAAGTTTCTTATCTACCCGCTCAACATTTATGTTTTTGTGATCCATGTAAGTTGCTATGTATGCATCCAAACTGTTACTTTCAACTCCTCCATAGTGCTACCTATGACCCAAGTTGTGGACATCCAAATTGCTCTCAACATCTTGCTACCACAAATTATGCTAAGGTGAGTATTAGCATATGGTGCAAATGAATTTCTCTGGGCTAGATCAACAAACAGAATTACTGGGCCACAGGGATTGTCTGCATTTTAACTAAATTATGTCAGATTGCTTTCCTGAATGCTTGCGTCAGTTTACACTAGCCGCACAATAAGGTTTTATCTCCCCACAATCTTGGCACTACTTGACATTTTTCATATTCTAAATTTTTGTTAATCTAGTAATTGTGAAGTGCTGTCTCATTCGTGCATGATTTGCATTGCCCTGATTACTGATGAATTTTGAACATGTTTTCAGCCTGCGGTGCCTGGGTGGCTCAGTCAGTTAAGCACCTGACTCTTGATTTTGGCTCAGGTCAATTTGTAGTTTGAGCCCCACATCAGGCTCAGTGCTGAGAGTGCAGTGTCTGGGATTCTATCTTTCTCTCTCTCTGTCCTACCCCCATTTCAAAATAATAAACAATGAAAACCTTAAATGCACACTGGCCTTTGGATTTTCTATTGTAATGTTACTATTATGTACTTTTTATTATTATTTAGTTTGCTGTGCTGCTATAACAAAGTACCACAGAGTGGCTGGTTTCAACCAGAAAATTAAGTTGTTCACAATTCTGGTGGCTCCAATTCTTGGATCAAGGGGTAGGCAGGTTTGGTTCCTTCTGAGGCCTTATTTGTTTGCTGGAAGATGGTTATCTTCTGTGTCTTCGCATGATCTTCCCTCTGTATATGTTTGTGTCCTAATTTCTTCTTCTGTGGATACCTATGACACTGGATTATGTCTTCATTTTAACTTAATCATCTCTTTAAAAGACCTATCTCCAAATATAGTCATATTCTGAGATAGTGGAGATTAGGGCCTAAACATACAAATACTGTGGGGGGAGGGGTGGGGAGAGCAGAGCTCAGCCCATATTATAATTATTGAAAAATTTACTAAAAATATTTGAGATCTGAGTAACCTGCTGCTATAAAATAGTATTCCCTAAATATGGGATTACTAACTAAACCTTCACACTTATGTCATTCATTTCTTCATGTAGCTTCACTTATAACTAAATGAATCATAAATCAGGTGAGAGAAATGGGATAATAGTTTTTAATATTGATTAATAACTTCTACAAACATCTTTTAAAATGATTATCTTCCATCTCTGGCCTTTAGTACTTAGGAAACAACAGTTTATTATATTTTGATTCAAGAATCTAAAGCCA
>JAQQST010001941.1:0-11265 GCA_028646485.1 Cryptoprocta ferox
AAACAACAAGGTGGGGACAGAGACAGCAAAAGTCTGTGGGCAGTCTAAAAGCATATAATCAGCCAAGAGGAGAGATAAGAATATGCTATGGGATATATATCTGGATGGCAGCAGAAAAGAAGGAGAAGCAAAGAAAAAAGGAAAGAAAAAAAAGAAAAAAAAAAGACAACTCCCCTGTGCGGATGGGCATGGTCTGGCGTCAGGTCAGGTCCTGGGGGCTGCTCTCTCCGAGGCCCCGCCTTGGTGGTTGCTGGGAGAAGTATGGCGCCGCTTCAAAGCTTTGCCGGAACCAAGCGTTGCAAGCCGCCCTTCTGAGTCCGATCTCCCTGTGCCGCGGGAGAGCCAAAGTGTATTCTCCAAGCTCCGCCTCACTGCCAAATCCCAGTCCGTGCAGTTCAACACCGTCACCAGGGATGAGATGCGTTCCCGCTGGCGGCCGGCCTCCTGGCCCGGCTTTCGCCGCCCTTTTCACGGAGCCGCCACCGCCGCTGCTTTTCAAGGCGCCTTTCTCGGCGCCACCGCAGCCGTCGCTCCTGGTGCGGTTTGGAGTGGATGCCGCTGCCTATGCACCCAAGGAAGAATTCGCCGGCCAGATGGGATGGATTTCTCTCCCGGCGCTCGGCAGTTATATATGGGGAGACGGGCGAGTTTTTCCTCCCTTAGAGATGGTTCCAGGTGTGTTTTCCGTCTCTCTTTCTCTTCCCCTGGTCTCTCCGGAGCACAGCTCACTCTCCCTGTGTTGGGCTCGGGGGCTCCTTTCCCCTTTACCACCGGGACCCGCCCGTCTCCTAATTTCCCAGATCACAGTCACTCACCCAGGCATCTTTGAGGTTGTCTTCTTTTTGGCATCTGTTTCTTCTTTTCCCCACTTGCAAATCCATGTTTTAATCTCTTCAGTCCTTCTCAGTTCAATCCATACGGGCGTGGGTGGATTACAGAGCTCCCTGCTTCTCCGCCATCTTGCCCTCTCTGCACATTCTTTTAAAGTGCATGTGAAACATTCTCTAGAATAGATCATTAATTTGGCCCCAAAACAAGTCTCAACAAATTTAAAAAGATTGAAGTCATTCCATGCATCTTTTCCAACCACAATGCTGTGAAACTAGAAATCAACAAAAGAAAAAATCTGGAAAGAACACAAATACATGAAGGTTAAATAACATGCTACTAACAATGAATGGGTCAGCCAGGAAATTAAAGAGAAATAGATACATGGAAAGAAATGAAAATGAAAACACAACTGTCTAAAATCTTTGTGTGCAGCCAAAGTTGTTCTAACAGAGAAGTTTACAGCAATACAGGCCTACCTCAAGATGCAAAAAAAAAAAAAAAAAAAAAAAAAAAACCTCAAATACACAACCTAACCTAAATGCCTAAAGGAGTTAGAAGAAAAAGAAGAACAAATAAAACCCAAAGCAAAAGGGAGGAAGGAAATAATAAAGATTAGAGAAGAAATAAACAAAATGGAAACTAAAACTAAACCAAACCAAACCAAAAACAATAAAACAGATCAAGCTAGGAGCTGGTTCTTTGAAAAGATTTAAAAAATTGATAAACATTTAGGTTGACTCATAAGAAGAAGAAAGAGAGAAAGAGAGAGAACTAAAATGAAAAAAAAAAACAGAAATGAAAAAGAAATAACAGACAGCACAGAAATACAAAGGATTGTAATAGAATATTATGAAAAATTATATGCCAACACCCTGTACAGCCTAGAATAAATGGATAAATTCCTAGAAATTCCTAGAGATTCCCAAAACCAAATGAGGAAGAAATAGAAAATTTGAACAGACTGATTACCAGCAATGAAATTGAATCAGTAATCAAAAACTCCCAACAAACAAAAGTCCAGGACCAGATGGCTTCATAGGTGAATTCCACCAAACATTTAAAGAAAAGTTAATACCTATTTTTCTCAAACTATCCCAAAAAATAAAAGAGAAAGGATGCTTCCAAATTTGTCTTATGAGGACAGCATTACCCTGATGCCAAAACCAGATAATGACACTACCAAAAAAGAGAACTACACACCAATATCTTTGATGAACATAGATGCAAAAACCCTCAACAAAATATTAGCAAACTAAATCCAAAAATACATCAAAAAAAATCATTCACCACAATCAAGTGAGATTTATTCCTGGGTTCCAAGTGTGCTTCAATATTCACAAATCAATCAACATGATACATCACATAAATAAGAGAAAGGATAAAAACCATAGGATCATTTCAAAAGATGCATAAAAAGCATTTGAGAAAAGTACAACATCCATTCATGATAAAAACCCTCAACAAAGTAGATTTAGAGGGAACATACTCAACATAATAAAGGCTGTATTTGAAAAACCCACAGCTAACATCATACCCAACCATGAAAAGCTGAGAACTTTTTCCCTAAGATCAGAAATAAGACAGGAATGTCCACTCTCACCACTTTTATTCAATATAGTACTGGAAATCCTAGCCAGAGCAATCAGACAACAAAAAGAAATAAAAGGCGTTCAAATTTGCAAGGAAGAAGTAAAACTTTCACTATTTGCAGATGACATTATACTATATATAGAAAACCCTAAAGACTCCACCATAAAATCCCTACTAGAATTGATCAATAAATTAAGTAAGGTTGAAGGATACAAAATCAATATACAGAAATTGGTTGAATTTTATATGCTAATAATGAAGAATCAGAGAAATTAAGTAAACATTTACAATTTCACCAAAAATAATAAAATACCTAGGAATAAATTAACCCAGGAGGTGAAAGACATATATTCTAAAAACTATAAAACACTGATGAAAGAAATTGAAGAGATAAAAACAAATGGAAACATATTTTATGCTTATGAGTGGAGGAAGAGCTAAAATAAAAACACACAAAACAACAAGTGTTGTTTCATATGTGGAAAAAAGGGAACCCTTGTGCACTGTTGGTGGGGATGCAAACTGGTGCAGCTTTTGTGGAAAATGGTAAGGAAGTTCCTCAAAAAATTAAAAACAGAATTATCATATGACCCAGTAGTCCCACTACGGGAAATTTACTTAAAGAATATGAAAACACTAACTTGAAAGGATCAATGTACCCCTATGTTCATAGGAGCATTATTTACAATAAGCAAATTATGGAAAAAGCCCTAGAGTCCACTGATAGATGGATGGATAAAGAAGATGTAGTGCACATATATAATATATATAATGTATATATATTATATATATAATGTGTATATATATATATTATATATATAATTTATATATAATTTGTATATATACACAATGGCATATTATTAAGCCATAAAGAATAATGAAATTTTACCATTTGCAACCACATGGATAGAGCTAGAGAGTAAAGTGCTAAGTGAAATAAGTCAGTAAGAGAAAGATAAATATATGATTTCACTCGTATGTTGAATTTAAGGAGAAAAAAACAAAGAAAAAAGAGAGAAACCAAAAAACACACTCTTGACTATAGAGAACAAACTGTTGGTTCCAGAAGGGAGGTGGGTAAGGGATGAGTGAAATAGGTGAAGGGGATTAAGAGTACACTTATCTTGATGAGCAATGAGTAACATATGGAATTGTTGAATGACTATATTATACATCTTAACCTAACATAGCACTTGTATGTTAATAAACAAATAAATAAAAATCCTAAAAAACAAAGGTATGAAAAGGCCCTTAAAAGATGTGGATAGAAGCACATGTAAACGGAATTCTAGAAGAGAAAATAACAGAGAGCTGATATTAAAGAGATAGTAGCTAAATATTTTCTAGAATTGAATAAAGACATGAATTCTCAGTCTAAAAGTACACACAATGGACTAAAACTAAATCCATACCTAGACACATTGTGGTTATATTGAAACATACAAGGTAAAAGGGAAATTGTTTAGATCTACCAGAGTGAGAAAAGCCCAGATCCCTTTAGAAAAAAGGAATTTCTCTTATACCATCAGCAGACCACTCAGGAACAACAACAGGAAAGGCAATGAAGTAATGGAAAATCAAGGGTTCACGTGGATTTAAAAAATATAGTTTTAAAAATGTCATATAACAGCAAAATAATGATGAACTGAGTTTATGTTCCACATTTTTCTATCCATTTTCTGATCCTTGTTAGTAGACCTGCTACCAAAGGATACCTCAGGTAAAACAGCTAGAACTAACTTCCCTACTCAGCTGGTTAGCGATTTTTAACTGGTGGAAAATTTTGCCTCTCAAGAGACATTTGGCAATCTCCAGAGACATCTTGGATCCCCATGACTTGGGACATGCCCCTGGATTTAGTACATAGAGGCCAGGGATACTGCTAGACTTCCTAAAATATATAGGACACCATGACACAAGAAAGAATCATCCCATCCAAAATGTGTATAGTGTCACTGTTGAGAAACCTTGAGGTAGAATAAAGCATGAAACAACATGAATCCCCAAACTAGTAAAATATATTGATTAATTAACTATGGATTATTAAAAAGCATTAGCAATATATAAAAAAAATAGGAATAAATTCTAGCAACAGGGGTAATTTGTGTGTGGAAAAGTCTTTCTCATTAAAGAGGATAACAAATTAATAATTTTAGACTTTATTAAACATGTAAAGTTAGGTATGTTTGTTAAAAGTTTGGGAAAGTTGCTTGCCTGGTTGGCTCAGTCAGTAGAACATGCAACTCTTGATCTCAGGGTCGTGAATACAAGCCCCATGTTGGGCATGGAGCCTATTTTAAAAAAATGGGGGATAACAATCAACATAATAGAAAATCATCTGCAGTTTCCACCTTGCAAATGAGGAAAAGTAGGATGAGGGGCAACTTTATTAATTTAATAAGAGGAAGAAAAGAGGGACAATGAAGGAAAAAGTATGGAAAAGAAAACACAAAATAAGATAGAAATAAGCTTCAATACACTAATAGATACAAAAAATGAAAAGGATTAGTCTCAGTTATTATAGACCTCAAAAACACAATATTAGGTGAAAAAAGCAAGTTGTATAATGATATATACAGGATGATGGTACTCTTTGTGTAGAGATTATAATTTTAAATGAATGTTATTTATAGATAAATGTATGCAGAGTAAACATTTAGAAACATGAATGGAAAATATACACACCACCTTCAGGACAGTGGTTTGTTTTGGGGTGGGAAAGAGAGAAATGACACTGGAAAAAGAATATGGAAACTTTAACCTTTTCTGAAATATTTTATTTGAAAAAGAGGAAAAATTTGAAACCAGTATGGAGAATATGTTAACAACATTTGGGTAGTGGGTACACAAGTGTTCATTATGTTAGCCTTCATAGTTTTCTGAATATTTAAAATATTAAACAAAATTCATTAGAAATGAATTGAAAATGGAGTAAAAGCAGTCCCAAGAAAAGGTGATAAAAGGCAGCATTTTGATAGACTTTTAAAAGTGAGCCTGTATTTTTTATGATGACATTTCTTTGAAAATTTAGTTTCATTACTTGTTAAAAATGTCTAGTAATAATTGTAGACTATTGTATTTAATTGTATATTATTCCATTATACATAGTCATATAACAAATAACAAATAACTTAGAGATAGTCATATAACAAATAACATAATAATTTATATAAAATAAACCAACAATCAAATTGGTAAATAAATACATTCATAAATCAGTAAATACATAAATAAAACCTCTCAAGATTCTCCCATAGGAGAATGCAGTGTCTGCAGGACACAGTGGAAGGAAATTATAAACATGACATGTGTAATGGAGAGAAGTCTGCTCCTGTCCCAGCTTTGCCATGTGGAACTGTAGGTATGTCGTTTAATCACCAGACCTGATTCCTTGTAAAAAATAAAAGACATTAATAATACTTGCCTGATATGGTTTAAATAAGGAGGAAAGCACTGTGGAAATTTTTACAGGCAGAGTAAGGTATTTGAAATAGGAGAAGCCAGCTGAACTGAGTTAGTTGTGCAAATTCGGGTAAGGGAAATGGGAATAGAATGCGTATATCCCAAACAGTGGAGTATGGAAAGGGTAGATGCTTGTAAAGTAGAGGGACATTTCTACTCCCTATTTGACGTGTACCTTAGGCTAAAACAGACTAAAAATAATTGCAAGCATTCTATCCCAGAGGGCATCTCCCTACCTGCTGCTAGAATTGGGTAAAAGGCAATGATGCATGACGGGTCAGTAGAAAATTGACACTCATTGGAGCAGTTGGCTGATGAATACAGATAGGCCATGTGTTTTTTATACATATAATAAAACTGACAAATGTATCAGTGGAAAGTATGCTGAGAGGGGTAATTGCTTTAGAGGCCACATCTCCAAATACTGACCCAATCTGGAGGTGTTAGCATAACTATTGTCTCCTGATACCTGGGGAGGTGGTAGGCATACTTGCCATAGGGTAAATGCGTCCCCAAATTCTCTGGTCACCATCAGTCTAGCAGTTACTGCCATGCTGGTCCCTCTGGCAGTTGGGCAGCAAGTTATATTGGTTTAATATAGTTCGGAAATCTATAACACTTTTCATTTTCCTATGTATCCCAAAGCATTTAGTGCTCAAAGAAATGAAGTCAGAATTTTCTCAGGACTATAATTGGAGTAGCAGAGAAGAAAAAGAACTCCAATAGCTGCAATGCATATCGAAAGAGGTCTCATAGAAGTCCCTAGTGGTCCATAAAAAAGATGCCTAAATAAAAGCTATCATTCCCCAAAACAGCAACCACAGCAATAACAACAAATAGCGTTTTTTGAATGATTACTCTGTGGCATGCACTTTACTGAATGCTTTAAATGGATTATCTCATTTATACCTCACAAGAACCCTATTGGGTAGTTAGTACTATTATACTGATTCAAATTTATTTATTTATTTTGGGGCGGCGGGGAGGGACAGAGAGAGAGGGAGAGAGAGAGAATCCCAAGCTGCCTCCATGCTCAGTACAGAGCCCAGCTCAGGGCTTGATCTCACGAACCATGAGATCATGACCTCAGCTGAAATCAAGTCAGAGGCTTAACCGATTGGGCCACCCAGGCACCCCTATACTGTTCTATTAGATAAGGACACTAAGGCTTAGAGATCACATAGCCAATAATGAACAGAATGGGAATTTCAACCTCAGTTTGTGACTTTCCAGAACCTGAGCTCTTAAATGCTATTTTGGTGTGTTTATTTTATAAAAAATTTTAAATTATTTATTTTTAATAATTATTATTATTTTAAAAAATACTTTATTGTCAAGTTATCTAACATACAGTGTATACAATGTGCTCTTGGCTTTGGGAATAGATTCCCATTATTCATTGCTTACATACAACACCTAGTGCTCATTCCCACAAGTGCCCTCTTCAATGCCCATCACCCATTTCCCCCTACCCCCACCCCTCAATCCACCTTTAGTTTCTTCTCTGTTTTTAAGAATCTCTTATGGTTTGCCTTCCTCTCTGTTTGAAACTATTTTTTCCCCTTCCCTTCCCCCATGGTTTTCTGTTAAGCTTCTCAAATTCTACATATGAATGAAAACATCTGATATCTTTCTCTCACTGACTTATTTCACTTAGCATAATACCCTCCAGTTCCATCCACCTTGTTGCAAATGGGAAGATTTCATTCTTTCTCATTGCTAAATAGTATTCCATTGTGTGTTGTATATATATGTGAGTGTGTGTGTGTGTGTGTGTGTATATATATATATATATATATACACCACATCTTTTATATCCATTCTTCAATTGATGGACATTTGGGTTCTTTCCGCAATTTGGCTATTGTTGATAGCACTGCTATAAACATTGGGGTACATGTGCCCCTATGAATCAGAACTCCTGTATCCTTTGGATAAATTCCTAGTAGTGCTATTGCTGGGTTGTAGGGTAGTTCTATTTTTAATTTTTTGAGGAACCTCCACACTGTTTTCCAGAGTGGCTGCACCAGTTTTCATTCCCACCAACAGTGAAAGAGTGTTCCCACTTCTCCACATCCTAGTCAATATCTGTTGTTTCCTGAGTTGTTAATTTTAGTCACTCTGACTGGTGTAAGGTGATATCTCAATGTGGTAAGCAGAGCTAATACGTATTCTTCTCAAGCTCTTCCAAAAAATATAAATGGAAGGAAAGCTTCCAGACTCATTCTATGAGGCCAGCATTACCTTGATTTCCAAACCAGACAAAGACCCCACTAAAAAGGAGAATTACAGGCCAATATCCCTGATGAACATGGATGCAAAAATTCTCAACAAGATACTAGCAAATTTAATTCAACAGCATATAAAAAGAATTATTCACCATGATCAAGTGGGATTCGTTCCTGGACTGCAGCTGGTTCAATATTCACAAATCCATCAATGTGATACATCACATTAATAGAAGAAAAGATAAGAATGATATTATACCATAAAATACCTGGGAATAAACCCAACCCAAGAGGTAAAAGAGCTATGTGCTGAAAACTATAGAAAACTTTGAAAGAAATTGAAGAAGACACAAAGAAATGGGAAAACATTCCATGCTCATGGATTGGAAGAACAAATATTGTTAAAATGTCAATACTACTCAAAGCAATCTACACACTCAATGCAATCCCAATCAAAATTGCACTGGCATTCTTCTCAGAGCTAGAACAAACAATCCTAAAATTTGTATGGAACCACAAAAGACCCCGAATAGCCAAAGTAATGTTAAAAAAGAAAACCAAAGCTGGAGGCATCACAGTTCTGGACTTTAGTCTATACTACAAAGCTGTAATCATCAAGACAATATGATATTGGCACAAAAACAGACACATAGACCATTGGAATAGAATAAAGAACCCAGAATTGGACCCACAAATGTATGGCCAACTAATCTTCCACAAAGCAGGTAAGAGTATCCAATGGAAAAAAGATAGTCTCTTTAGCAAATGGTGCTGGGAGAACTGGACAGCAGCATGCAGAAGAATGAAACCGGACCACTTTCTTACACCATCCACAAAAATAAATTCAAAGTGGTTGAAAGACCTAAATATGAGACAGGAAACCATCAAAACCCTACAGGAGAAAACAGGCAACAACCTCTTTGACCTCAGATGCAGCAACTTCTTACTTGACACGTCTCCAAAGGCAAGGGAAATAGAAGGAAAAATGAACTATTGGTACCTCATCAAGATAGAAATCTGGGGTGCCTGGGTGGCTGAGTCAGTTGAGCGTCTGGCTTCGGCTCAGGTCATGATCTCGCAGTTCGTGGGTTCGAGCCCCGCGTCAGGCTCTGTGCTGACAGCTAGCTCAGAGTCTGGAGCCTGTCTTCAGATTCTGTGTCTCCCTCTCTTTTTGACCCTCCCTTGCTCACACTGTCTCTCTGTCTCTCAAAAATAAATAAAACATTAAAATTTTTTTTAAAAAAAGATAGAAATCTTCTGCACAGCAAAGGAAACAATCAACAAAACTAAAAGGCAACTGACAGAATGGGAGAAGATATTTGCTAACATCATATCAGATAAAAGTTAGAATCCAAAATCTATAAAGAACTTACCAGACTCAACACCCAAAAAGCAAATAATCCAGTGAAGAAATGGGCAGAAGACATGAATAGACACATTTCCAGAGAAGACATCCAGATGGCCAATAGACATGTGAAAAGATGCTTAACATCACTCATCATCAGGGAAATGTTTTAGTGTTTTTTAAACAACAACTAGTCAAGCATCTTCATGACTTTTGCCAAATCCACCTACCACTGGAATAATTATTTATTAAATATTTCCCCTATTTCCCCTCTTCAACTTTCAAAACATTATAGATAAAACAGCACAAACATATGATTTAATGAATGAAAACACCTTTGTAATTGTCAACTAGGTCAAGAAATAGAACTTTGCTACACACCTCATGACCTCCTCCCTTCTCCCTTCACAAGTAACCATTATCTTGACTTTTTGGGTGTTTCATTAAAGTTTTATAAGCCCAGTGTGCATCACTGGATATAATGATTTAGTCTTGCTCTTTATAAAAACATTGTATGTCTCTTAAGTATTGTTTAAATCTATAGTTTCTCCCTTATCCTTTTATTTTACATACAATTTATTTGTCATAGATCTGAGCTACTTGCCTTGTAGAGTTATAGTCAGTCTGGATTTTGCTGATTGCATATTCATGGTGCAGTTCAACATGTTCCTCTGTCTTCCATATATTTTCCATATAAAGTTGCTGCTGGATCCAGAGGCTTGATTAGACTAACTCAATTTACTTGGCAAAACTATAGGTCTTGGAGTGCTCTTCCACTGGGAGGCACAGAATATCTATTTCAAAGTATAGATACATTAATTCATTAGGTGATACAAACTGATGATATTCTGTTCTTTCATTCTTTGAAAATGACCAGTTTTTTTATCATTATGAACTCTTAGACTTAAACATATTTGAAGAGTTTAAATCTGTTGTAATATTATACTTCATGAAGCTCAAAGTTCTATATTTGGCCTAGGAGCCTATTAAATGTGGCTTCTGAGTTCTTTTGTGATGACCTTAGTAGTGTTTGATAGCTTTCTTGATAGCTGGTGTGAAAAATATCCCTGAAATATTATGGACAATAATTTAAGTGTACTAATGACTATGACACTCTTTTTGATGTTTGCTAACAGCTTACAAGCTCCTCCTCTTCTTTCCTTCTTGCCTTACATCTGAGTTAGCTAACAATGAAGCTTACATTGTTCCCTCTCTTGGCATGGGTGGAAAGTTCAAACCATGCAAACCCCACACTGTGCATGCTAACTCTCATTCCAGATTCACCCCAACCACCAAAAAACTAGGCTAGTTGCCTGTCCTTACTCTCTCAGGACATGTTTGGACCTGCCGGGAGCCTGCACTGCACTCCTGAGAAAGCTTCATTATGTTAGTACTAAACTTGTTCATACCCTTTCTGTGTATTTATGGCATTATCATTTTTGACATCTGACCTATTAATTGGGAGGAGGTCCATTCCATCTCTGAGGGATAACTTATACTCTAAAAATAATAATAATATCACCATCAAAATTATTACTAAGGGGTGTTAAAATTGTTATGAATAGTAGTCCCGCCTTATCCATGGGGAATATGTTCCAAGACCCCTAGTGGATGTCTGAAACTGTAGATAGTACTTAATCCTGTATATATAGTATATTTTTTTCCTATACATGAATATCTATGATAAGGCTTAATTTATAAATTAGGCATAGTAAGAGATTAACACCAATGACTAAAAATAAAATAGAATAATTAAAATATTGTACTATAATAAAAGTTATGTAAATGTGATCTCTCTCTCTCTCTCTC